>CAHIKZ030000256.1:1655000-1865000 GCA_903632075.3 Acanthosepion pharaonis
TTTTTGCACCAACCTAATATATATATATGTTTTATATATAACTTTACTAATCTACTTTTTGTATGAATGATTCATTGTAATATAAATTGAACTGCACCATATATTTGATTTAAAAGAACTGATCCGACGTGCAAATTTTCGGGATAACAACAGAGACATTACTTTATTTATTCAACGATTTAGTTCATGCCACATTGACGGATAAACTCTTACAACAAAAAAATTCTCAAATTGCCATATTAGTAAAAAGCGCACACTTTTAATTTTTCAAAAAAATTCAACCTTAGCGTTGTGACTGCACGCTCCAAAAGTTTGTATCCGTTAAGAATAACACATTTAAAAAAAAACAACATATTTCGATTCGCATTATATTTTTACGTCTCGGATGCTACCTGAATTTTACCAAAAACAAAATAATTTCCATGCCTGAAGATGACTGAATGTACAGTCAAAAGTACTTGCGTATTAAAGAAATACATCTTATAATTTTTAAAAACAACAATCATAACATTCATCGAGTGATTTGTAGGTTAATGCACCTTTAAAATTTTGTTAGCGAAGGAATTTCGCCATTTTATATCATTAACTTTACTAATCTACTTTATATATATATATATATATATATATATATATATATATATATATATATATATATGCATATATATATATATGCGCATATATATATATATATATATGCATATATATATATATATATATATATATATATATATATATATATATATATATATATATATATATATATATATATATATATGCGCGTCCGTGTGTGTGTTGGCGGCGTCGCCGTTATCGGCGTGAAAAGTGGAATCGCCTGATTGAGTTCAAATTACAGCTGAAGTCGTTGCATCTGCTTTCGCACAGATACGGTTGGAAAAATATAAATCAGTTCCTTCTTTCCTTAACGAGGTCTCTAGCTTTGGTTAGCAACCAGTCTAGAAGAAATATAAGTCTGAATTCACGATCAATTGGACATGGCACTAACAACTTCGCCTCCTAGAAACCTACTTTATATGAAAGTTACAGGAATAACTCCTAGCGTAGGGAGGCCGTGGACCTGTACTCCACAGGGGAGTCTATAGGATTAACACGCACACACACACACACACACACACACACACACACACACACACACACACACACACACACACACGCACGCACACACACACACACACACACACACACACACACATATATATATATATATATATATATATATATATATTGAAATTGACAAAGTCCGACAGTTGTTTTTAAATATTTTTATGTTTATACATTCTTTTTATAGATACAAATATTTAAGTAAATGCTCTATTTATAATATACAGTATTAAAGAACATTTACCGGCCTGAATGTCTGAGAAATTTTATAATAAATATTCCTCCTCCGTCAGGAATCGAGCCTGTATCCTATACGGAACCGTCATATAGCCTGACGTGCCCATAACCGATTTGGCCACAAAGGAGCGTTCGGTTAGCAAGGTCGATTTTACTGTTTTTATGGAAGATTTTAGTTTAAAGACCCAACTTCATTTGCGGTGGTATAGTTTTCAGACACTTTCGTCCTTTCTTACGCTAATACTACTCCACACAGTAACACTCTACCTAGAGTGACTCTTGGGCCTTGTATTGGGTGAACATTAGTATAATTTAGTAAGTTGTCACACGCTGTGATCGCATTCCCAACCCGATAAGCAGTCACTTAAATGATGTTCGAACCTGGGTTTTATAGACGAAAAGCGAACGTTCTAACCACGCTTCCACATTTGAAGTAGCACTTATTATAACAAGTAAAACCATGAAAATAACACGGGTACTACTTAAATTTGCTGGTCCCTCGTAAAGAAAAACCATGAAGATTTTCCTTTTAGTAATTATTGTAGATTAGCATCCATTAAATCTTCTTCAAGCCACGGCATTTGTCAGAATATCGATTTTTTGTCATCGTAGAAGTGGGGGACCTTTTCATAATATAAATACTGTGTCAAATTGATCCCTGACTTCTTAAAGAGTTATCAGTACTTTATTTACATTTACAAATGTAAGGTTTGAAACTGTGTTTACCACATTGATAACTGTGTACTATTAGCAATTTAAAAAAAAAGGGACATCATCAACACAGTTATCATTGACGTAAGTACAAACTTGACTTTTGTAAATATAAAACATGTTGTAACAGAGAGAGGTATAGACAAACACACCCACATGAATGCACACACGCAAATATAACTTTTATTGACTGGAAATGGAAACGGTGTTTATATATCAAAGTACAATTTGGGTTAAGATGTGTGTTTACCGATTAGAAACACGATCTCAGGGCAGGAGGCGATGTTTTAAATCTGGGTCACTAGTAAAGAATGGGGATGTGCGAGATACTTGGTTTTGTTTAACAGTATTTGTTTTGATTAAAAGGTTGAATCAATGTTTAGATATCCCAAAGTATAATTTTGGTGAAGCGAGAAGAACTCGTGATTGAGATAAGGTAAATAATTGGAGAATAGGTTTACATGTCAAGGGATAGTTTTTGGTACTCGTGGTAGCTGCGTGCCGGGCCGAGGGTCAGTTGTGATCAGCAGATCCTTTTTCTATATTAACTCGAGTTTTTGCTAATAAAGGAGAGTCGGGAAAAGAGATTGTAGCCAAGAGAGTCACGAGCCTATCGTCGCAGTGATTCGAAAGATTTGCGGGAGAATTTTGGAGGAGAGAGAGAAGACTAACCTCTGTTCTGAGAAGTCTGTATGAGACGGGACTATTAGTCATAAACCTACCCCAGACGATTCAATACGCGTTTATCACACACAAACCCTCACTCTGTTGGGAATTCACTGGATGCATTTTGTCTTATTCTTTTTCTTTTCTCATTTATGTTAAATGATTTTATTCTCCCTGTAACCTCTGTTCTGATGTTATTTTCTTATATAAAAGACGTTAATATTTCCCCCATTGTTGTCTGGCTTCTGCAGATATTATTTCTTGTTTTATTTTGCCACATTCTAAACTTCCTAGCGTCAACTCTCACAGCCGTGTCCACATCCCCAGTCGACCGTGAATGTATGGACAACACCCTGCTTACTGGATCTAAAAACTAACACAGCGTGGGCAGCGAGCAGGACTTGACCAGTTGACCGGTCGAAATAATCTACGGGTACTGAGGGAGCGTACGGCCAGTTACCCCTAAGTTCGGTTCAGACCGAGTGGACACCTCAACCCAAAGAGGAAGACGCCTCTAGGTTGAGGGGCTGGGGACGAAGTGGTAGAATGTACAGGTAATTCTTTAAGAAATCAACGATCGTTTTGATACAGTATTTATATTATGAAAACCGGCGGAAGAGGGCAGCGCCAGTCGAGCTGGGGTAACCAAGGTGGACCATGACAGACCAAGAATTTGACATCCCGATGCAACCACGTTTGCCAGATCTCGCCTGTCTCAATCCCGTTTAAGCCGCGTGGGACGCGCTTCTGGCCAGGTGTGTGGGCTTCTCCGTAACACATAGTTGTCCATTAAATTCACGTGAATAGCCTCGTCAAACTCTCTTTGACTTCGCTTTCAACCACTCTTCAGTACGTCCAGCGACGATGGTGCCACGGGTCACAGGACCAGGATTGGTTAGATTGTCCTTCAGGATTAGGCTGGGCCTTCATAACCATCTCTGTAACTGCCACCAGAAGGGAGGAAGGGAATAAGGAGAGAGGATGACGACCCCCATGCTCGAATGCAAGCGAGTGCCGACTAACTATATTATGAACAAAATTCTACTTCTAAAATGATAAAAATAAACAATCAATAATTTTCGATTCTGTCAAATACCATGTTTTGAAGATGGTCTAGCTTCTTTTTTTTTTACAATGACCCACAGCAAGACAAACTCTGTTCACAAGGTTCATTTATTTAGCATCGAAAATTTTGTATATATTTCTTATGATCCACCCAAATTGGAACTGCATATATCTTTTTGTACTACTATAAAATTATTACTTTTAGAAAAACAAATTTAAAAGAAATTCCGAGATAAAGTACATAATCTGCATCGAGTTTGACAAACAAGATACATAAACTCAATGAGAACAGATTATATATATATATATATATATATATATATATATATATATATATATATATTTATCTCGTGACCCACTAAAGGGTCGGGACCCACAGTTTGAAAAATCCTAGCTAACCAATGCTAATCTACAACAATTACAAAAAGGAAAATCTTCACGGTTTAATGAAGGTCTAGTGAATGCTGATATACTAAAACTATTTCCCCAAAATATTCTTCATTATTTTTTTATGGCGAACCAGCCAATTTAAGTTGTCTCGGAAAAAAGTGTTGCTAATCTGTACATTTTCTATTGATAACGTATACCACGGAAAAAAAAACTTTATGAAGAAAATATCTGGTTGAAACAACAGAAAGACGATAAAAGAATTTACAGCTCAAGAAAAAGAATTGTTAAAATATTGGGAATTGGACGCATACTTTTCATTCGACCGGCTGTTGCAAAGGCTTAACTCTCTGAAAACTTGCCACTTACTTTTAGTCCATAACATGGAAACTGTCTCCAGGCTGTCAAGTTTGCAACTAGAGTGAAACCCTTTAAAGATTCGCTGTTATCAACTCCTGGCCTAGAGGCTGATGCAAGCATTCTTGTTCCAGGAGAGGCGTCTGATTGGGAGATTGGAAGTTTTGAGGAGCATGGAACCACCACTTAACTGTTGTTGTTCTCAGGTTGACGCTCACTCGGAGTGGTTGCACATGTTAAGGTCCCAATTATGAGTAAATAGTGAACACCCAAACAAAAATAAACAGTACATTTTTATAATAAAATGACCAAAATCATATTTTTATAGCAAAATGACAACCAGTGCAACGCTAAAAAAATATAAAAATACATTTTTTATAGTAAAATTACCAACAGTACATTTTATAATGATTTTCTAAGCGGAGCTTAGATGTGATACAAAGCCAAAAGTATGAGGTAGCCAGTGAGTATCGAACTCACTACTCAGTTATAATTGTTCTAGTGAAACAATTACACCACGTCGAGGAGCTCAAAAATACATTTTATGATCTACAAAATATATATCTAAAAAAACATACCTTTACCCTGAAACTATAAAATTTTGTACAAAATATCTGTAGTTGAAAGCATAAAATTACGTAAAACATATTTAGATTTCAGCATTAAATAACCCATACAGGTGTTGATATGCCGCGAAACAAAATCAACAAACTAACAATATCTTTTTATAGTAAAATTACCAACAATACATATTTAAAGTAAAATAACCAACAATACATTTTATCTGTAGTTGAAGGCATAAAATTGCATTCAAAATATAGTTAGTTGAAGCCATAAAATTGTGTTAAGAATATTTGATTTCAGGATTAAACAACCCATAGAAGTGTTGATATGCCGCTAAACAAAAGCAACCAACATTGTTCCAGCATTAATAGCAGCACAGATTGTTGAAGTAGAAACCTTTGAAGACGCAAACACTTCAGATGATGAAGATGGTACAGCGATACTTTGTGATTGTTGATATTCATGTAAAGTACCCAACAGAACCACACTTTGTTTGTGAAATGTGTAACACATGAACTCGTACATACTCTTCTTCAGTTTGACCCTTGTCAGTCAAGACTTGAAGATAATTTTGACAGTTTTCCAAAATATGAAGTTCAAAGTCATTTCAGCGCAGGTAGAAGAAACAAGTTGAAAGTGGTTAGACGATAACTGGATTAGTCACCAAGCGCAAGCAATAGGCTTTGTTTGGCGTCTGGATTTTTGAGCATCGGTCAGCAGGTTAGAGCGATACCAAAAATTAAATCTACTTGAAAAATGTTTTGTTAAAAGGTACAAATTAAAATAAATTAAATTAAAATAAGATAGATTAAAATAGGCCGAATATAAAAAAAAATGAAAGTCTACTAAAAAGTCGAAAAAGATTTTTGCCTTGTCAAATTTACATTACTGAACTGTTATGTTATATCAGTCCTCGTATATGGCAGTGAATGCTGAACAATCTCCTCATAGATGAAGAAGAAACTTGAAACAACAGAAATGTGGTTCCACAGAAGACTGCTGAGAATACCATGAACCGAATATCGGACAAACGACGATTCCAAAGACAATTGCAACGAAAAGGACACCAGGAAGCGTCAGTTGAATTTCTAGGGCACATAAGGAGGAAAGAGGTTTTGGAAAATTTGATACTCACAGGACAGATTAAAGGTTAAGAAAGACTGAGAAAAGCAATGCAGAGTTGAAGTGAATGGATGACAGAGTAGGGTTTGAGAACGATTGCAAAAAGACAAAAGTTATTAAGGGTTACAAAGGACAGGAAATTGTGGAGAGCCATGATTGCCAACGTCTTGAAGGGACATGGCATATAGAAGAAGAACAACAAAACGGTCTTGGCTGACTGTGTAGCAATCGAAAGAGTTAAAGATAAAATGATTGCGGCTCGTATTATAGATGCAGTTCTGTTTGGAAAAGTAAAAATTGATTAACATTCGGTGTTGATCGTGAATTTTAAATCTATATTCCTCAACTACAAATGAAGGCTTTTTTAAGCGCTTCACTAAAAACTGTAGATTGCTGGAAAAGATATTTCAGGCCTGACATGCAAAATGATCTCTCATAGTCCTTATCAGATGACATTCTGTCGGAGATAATAGCTGCTAAGTCCTTTATAATAATTGTGAAATCTACTATTGATATCAGAAGAACTGACCAGTTTTCTTTATCCTTACAATATGTTAAAAGTGAAAGGTGATCTAGTAAAAGGATTCATACAATTTAGCAAATTATCTGAAGCAACGACTGTAGATGTTTTTCAGCATTCGTCTTCCAGCAATCAAAAAATTAGGACACTCAATAGCTACATATTACAGTTGGCCTTACGAAGAAGCGAGCGTAATGTCGACTGATATTATTGGTCTCGAAAGAAAGATTCTGGAAGTTTCTCTAAATGTACTATTGACATATGAAACACCGATTTCCGTATGATCACCGATGTTAAGCAACGTCGAGCCTGGTCAGTACTTAGATGGGTGACCGCTTGGGAATACCAGCGGCTGTGATCTTAGATGTGAGGATGGCGTAATGGATAACAGCTCGAAATTGGAAACGGGAGAGCCGAGTTCCAATTCCAGTCGACTTTGTTATATCCACCCACGCGCAAATGCCCTTGGAAAAGGTATAAATTCAATTCCTCTCTCATCTATAGTGTAATTAGTAGAACTTTTATCAGTAAAAATATTGTCCGCAAACAAATTATTACAGTCTCAAAATATTTTTCTGGCTTTAAATAACCCTCAAATGTTGTTAGGTTGTAAAAAAGGAAACAGTGCTGTTATCTTGGATGTGTGGGTGGTGTAGTATCCAATCGTAGTTCTTTAAGATCCCAAACATTTTGACAACGTAACAGTAGATAGGTTCGCCTATCGCCCGATTCACACTCCTTACCTCTCTCTTGAACAGGATTAGAGGTTTATCCCTTGTTTCCTGTTTAAGATTGGGTTTCCGGTTCATTCTCCTAAAGTCTTATTCTCTTTCACTCTCAGTAACCTCTTGTCTTGGTGGCATTATCGCCTTGCTTGGGTTGAAATGATTAACAAAAAAAAAAGAAATCAAAAGATAATGTTAAATTAGAAACTTTCACAGCTACGTATTCAGACGCCATACTTAGTAAAAATGAACTCGTACAAGAGTTCCTTTTATTTGAAGACGCGTTTATAGAGATAATGAGCTTTAACGGTTTCGTAGGTTCAAAAGCCGAGCAACATCATAATGTACTTCGAATCATGATTGCTATTGATATGTATTCCATCTATCTACATTGTATCATATTTTCTGACCCTACCAATTACTAGAGCTGTTGTGAAACGATCCCTTAGCATTGAGGTAGCCCAACCTCAGAATCGTACCTTTGTTCTGAAATGGGTAAAGATAGATTCTATGGTTTAGATTGACTCTCCATTGATACAGAGCTATTGAGATTGAGTAAATAAACTGCTATTGTTATTGGCCTTGGCCTGGCATATTGCCTTTCGTCACTTTTTCACAGCCGTAACGTAGCTTCCTTGTACCGTTTCTATAAATATTTTCATGGTAATTGTTCCGGTGAACTTTCCTCTATGGTACCTAGATTTTATGAATTTAAATGCAGTACTAGTTTGGCAAGAAGATCTCATCATTTTACAGTTGAAATGACTAGATATAACCGTAAGTTATATGCGAACAGTTTCTTCTCTCGCACTTCTCGCTTGTGGAATTCTCTTCCGGCGCCGTGCTTCCCAGTCAACTTTGATCTTCAAAAATTTAAATGCAATGTTAATCGTTATCGCCTGTCTTCTTAATTTCTGTTCTTTTAATTCTTGCTCTCTTCCCTTAATAATGTTTTCTTTTTATCATATTTTCTTACACTCAGTAATCCCTTGCGTCTTCATTGCTTTGCTTGGGGTGAAATGATTTTTAAAAAATCCCGCTTTTTGTTTTATAACTTTTCCCTCTTTACCATCTCTGTTTATCTTTGATCTGCCATCGGTTTTGTTTCCTGCTATTTCTCTTTCTGTGAATGATATGATATTTCTTTTGCTAGTGTTATAAACACGCGTATGATAACACGAGAGAACAAATGAAACTACAAGTACCGCTGATGAGGCGAAAAGGAAAGAAGACAAGAATTAAGATAAAATGATTTGTATTGCAGCAGATATAGAGGATCAAAGTGGAATGTCTCTGTGTGGGCTAGGGAAACGACTTGGAGGAAGGGTAAAGACGATAGGGCCTGGAGTTGATGCGTGTGTTGTAAGTTCTATGTTAACAGTTTCTTCTCTCGCAGTTCTCACTTGTGTAACTCTTTTTCGGCTTATTGCTTCCCAATCCACTTTGATTTTTGGAAACTTAATTGCAATGTTAATCGTAATCTTTTGTCTTAATTCCTTTTCTTTTATTCTCTCTCCTGCATAATTTTTTTTCTCGTATTCTCTCACATTCAGTAGCCTTTTGTATCTTGATGGCTTAGGCTGAAATGATTTAAAAAAAAAAAAACTAAATTTTGCAGCCTGGACGAAAGAGTATTTTGTAATTTTTCGTATTGCTTCGTTTCTATTTTCATTTACGTTTGAAGTTAAATATAGAATAATTACTTGACGTACGGGTTTCATTTTAAATTAAATTTAGATTTATGCGCTCATCGTAAAACCTATTTTTTTATATTTTGATTTTAAATACAAAATAACAATTATCTTAAAAACTGTCTTCTTTGTGTTTGAGATATTTAGCAGAACGCCCACTCGTTTCAAATACAACACAAAGCTTTTTAAACGTAGAGGTCTCGCACGTACGCTGATCAGGAATCGAAAAATAGTGTTTCTCCTTCCCCACTCCAGAATATATTTTATATATTTAAATACAAAATAAAATAATGAATTTTAAATTATCTGGTACGTGTTGGGTTATCGTCTTTTTTTTATGAACTCGCTTCCTGTAACTTTAGTACACGTCTTCTCCATACGTATAACTTTTTTAACTGGGCAAATCGCTATGACGTGAAAAGTAAAACATTGCCAACGTTCAAATGACATTGTTTGAACTCAAACTGCAAACTAAATTATTAACGTTCTTACCAGACGGGCCACGACGTCTACACCTTGGAAACCATGCGAATGTTAACAAAGGCGATGTGGTAATTATATGATTAAGATATAAATCATTTTCATTTCGGAAAATCATGAAAGACTTAAAGAAAACAGAAAAGGACATAAGTAAAGAAGAGGGAAAAACTAATGAAAACAAAAGGAAAGGAAAAAAGAAAAAACAATTGAAAACAAAAGGAATGAGAAGAAGAAAAAGAAGAAAAAGACAAGAAAATAAAAGAGAAGAGACGAAAATAAAAGAGAAGAGAAGAAAATAAGGAGAAGAAAAGTAAAGAGGAAAAAAATAGAAAAGAGAAAAGAAAAGAAAGAAAAGGAAAGAAAGAAAAGAATGAAAAAGAAAAGAAGAAAAAAGAAAATAAGAAAAGGAAAGAAAATAACAAAACTATCCAGTCAAAAACAATTACAGAATTCACATAGCCGAATATACGCAGTTTTTTAATCAGTGGACGAGTCCATTGTGTGTGATTGAAAAGGGCAGAATAGAATAGAAGGAATGAAGGAAGAAAAGAAGGAAGAAAGGAAGGAAGCGGTGTAAATATGTGTGTGCTATACTGACAATAGATTCTAGTTCCTATACAAATTAGCGTTAATAACAGGAAACGAAAGAATCCACAGCTTGCTACCCATTCATTAAATCCCCCATGTGATATAGAATTTCCTTCTTCACACTTTTAACGTGATCACTTTTAAAGGGCCTATGAAACATTGGTACTTGCTACAGACATCAGGCAATGTTCCGATTCTACGTTTCTATTGTAATATGGAGGTTCTGCTCGAAGATTAGCTCCCCAGAGTTCAGATGTATCTTGCTTTACGACTCTCGGCGAGAATTTACGGTCTATGAAGGATTGAACTAAAAGCAATAAAGTGTAGATGAATATTGAAAAGATGTACTTCTAAAACTTATGTTCCCTTCCACTCACGTATCAGCCGCTGACATCAAGGCAGGATTTGTATTTTCTCCTTTCAATGAGAAAGTTTTGGGGACTGGAGAAGCAGATTAAGATGCCCAGTTAACATTTCGATGTTAAATAATTCAAGTTCAATAAGAGATATGTCCGCCAGAGTAATAAAAAAAATAATAATAAAATACTTTCTAATATAAATGTCGATACTGAAGATAAGAGAGAAGTAGGTAGGTTCGCCTATCGTCCGGTTCGCGCTCCTCACTGGTCTTTTGAACAGGAGTAAAGGTTTATCTCTTGTTTCCTGATTGGGTCTCCAGTTCCTTCTAACATTCACTACAACTCTTTACTTCTAACGTCTCCGCCTAGACTCTGAAATTTTATTATTTATTTGTTATTGTTCCTCAATAGGAGTAGATAGATTCGCCTATCGTCCGGTTCGCACTCCTCACTGGTCTTTTCAACAGAAGTAATGGTTTACCCCATGGTTCCTGTTTAGGATTGGGTTTCCAGTTCCTTTTAAAGTCTACTTCAAGTCTATACTTCGAACGTCTCCGCCTAAATTCTGAAATTTTATTTACTGTTTTTTTTTTGTTTTTTTTTTATTTTTTGGTTTTTTTTTCTCAATAGGATCAGATACTGTCGTCTATCGTCCAGTTCACACTCCTCCCCGGTCTTACCAAATTAAAGATTTGTCCTTTGTTTCCTGTTTAAAACTGGGTTTCTGGTTCCTTCTAAAGTCTTTTTCATTCTATTTCACTCCCAGTAAACCCTTGCGTTTTAGTGGCATTATCGCCTTGCTTGGGATGAACTGATTAAAAAAATAAAACAAAAAAAATGAATACTGATTCTATCCAAGAATTTCTCTTGTTGACATTAGGTGCAGCAAAAGCCCCTGCTGTTAGTTCTAATATGAGTGTCTAAGTAGCTATGGGGAAGTAGTCTACTCAAATGCTCACTTTTGCTGAGCCGTAAAAAACAAAACAGTCAGTCAATTCCTAATTAGTACGCCCCGCGCTTGGCCAGTCATGTGATTATTAACGGCCAGACAAGAACGCTCTAGCTTGAACAGCGAACAGTTTAAAAATGTGTTACATGCTTTCCCTCCAACGTTGAAAAGGAAAGTTAGCGAATATTAGAAACTCTGTCCTTATAAATATAGCACGTCATGTTGCAAGAAGTTGTGGTCGGGTTGCTTCTTCTCTGCGCTGTGATTATTTCAAAAACTGTTCACTGTCCAAAGCGTCACTGACTAGCAAAGGGTCAGATGTTGCATACTAATTAGGAAAAGAGAAAGGAAAGTTAACGCCACATATTTAAGGCGTCCTGATGAAGTCAATAGAGACAGCACACGGCAAAAGCATTAAATGAGGAATATGTTCTATATATACTGATCGCCTAGCAGCCCTGTGCGTAAACCAAGCAATCAACCGCAGCCGATATTCAAACACGATTCTATTCATCTGTTCTGTTTCACAATAAACATTACGTTAGCAGTCACTTCTTTCAGAGAAGACGCGGCACAAATTTTATTACAAATTTCAACACGGCTGGTGTCATGGCTTAAAAACATTACTTCTTTCTTGAATGCATAATGAATGTGCGAGTGGTGTAATAGATAGCGGTTCGCAATGGGGAATTAGTGAGCCGATTTCTAATTCCAGTCAGGTTCAGGAAAGGTATCTTCTCCATTCGACTTTGGGTTATATAGGGCAAGTCATTCTCATAAAAAAATTATCAATGCAATATTTATTTAAAACAAAACAGAATTATTTTTGCAATCCAAAATATGTTTCGGCTTTAAATAACACAAAAAGGATTGATAAGCCGTAAAAAAACAACAAAAAAAAACAACAAATCAAATTTCTTTAATAAATAACATTGATTTTGACTTTGAAACTATTAAAAAAAAAAATCATTTTCCTATCCCATGCCCATGGTCACTCCATTTGTAGACTTGTAAAATATACGAATCCTAAGAGTTTAATTAAAATTTATCCACCGAATGGTTATTTCAGCTACCCTATCGATAAAATTAAAACATGTTTTCTTTATGATGTCACTGTCATGTCTGTCAGTCACTGATGGTTGTTTCGTGAAAGATTTATGATTACGTATATCTTAACAGCGGTACAAATCCTGTGAGTCTGGGTTGAAATGTATATGACGTCACGGAAACAAGTCAAGAATTCACAGCCTCACAGCCAGGTTATTCTGAGCTCACTTTTAACCCTTTTAGTAACCCGAATTTAACCCTTCACATCGCATTGTTCATTTTTTTTTATTGCTCGTTTAACTTCCAAAAATTTGTTTTGCTTTTAGGATCGTAATTTGTTATTTCAAGTTTATTCATTTTCTTCGTCCCTCATTATTGCCATCGGCTGCTGCTATTAAATCATCACATATTTCCGTGACGTCACACATTTAAGCACAAACCACAGTTCTTGACTTGCAGCGTCAACAGCTTGCTACTACTATAAAAAAGTACAGATTTTTTTTTTTTTTTTACTCAAGGTTTGACTACCATTTACCGAGCTCACAGTCATGGAGGAAGACGACTTGAGTAAAACGGATGACAAAATAGAATTGATAAACACACTTTAGTGCTGATGATTACGGTGGCGAGAATGAATTCAGAGAAAACCTAAAAATAGCAACTAATAATTTAAAGTAAACATTATGACCTCACCTATTATTGTGCTCGACCCACCTTCAATAAGCAATTATATTCAACCTAATTACAATTAAAGAAGTAACAACAGCTCAATTATGGTGATCCGATTGTTCAATCAGACCTGAGGCGTACTTGTCAAAATATTGTGACGAGATTGCATTAATATATTTTTTAATCAATTAAGCTTGTTTCATTTCGGCAACTGTTTTTCAAGTCGCTGTTTACCTCCAGAGGCATCTGCCCGATAAATGGTAGTTAAACCAATTGAATTTGTAAAATTAGAAGAGAATTTCTAAATTTTATTCATGACACATTGTTTGGGCCTTGATTTCTTTTCTCTCCCTATTTTTAACCATGTTTAATTTATTTATTCCATATTTGTTTATTTGTTTATTTATTAAATCATCATGGATTAAAAATGAAAATCGAATACCAAATGAAAATAAGCAAGTTGAAATTATGATACTTTAAAAAATATCGCTCATTCATTTTTTTGTTTTTCTCCGTATTTCTTGGGCACTATTTAAATTAACTGATCCGCTTGTAAAAAAAAAAAAAAAAAAAAACATGAAAGGTTCTGGTAGGTGGGGGATCATTTTTGTAAATTAGCATGCATTAGACTTTTCTCAAGCCAATACATTCGTCAGAATCAAAAAATGTTGATTGTTTTCATCATTTTAGAAGAGGAGTCCTGTTCATAATATAAATGCAGTGTCAATTCGATCCTGACTTCTTAAAGAGTTATCTGTACTTTGTTTATATTTACAAATTTAAAGTTTGATACTGTACTTGCGTCATAGATAACTGCGTACTACTCATGTCCTTTTATACAATTCGTAGTGGTAATGACTTTGGTATAGTTTCGAATTTGACATTTGTAAATAAAAATAAAGTATAACTCTTTAAGAAGTCAAGAACCGATTTGACACAGGACTCCCGCGCTTCTAAAAAAAAAAAAATTTAATCAATATTTTTCGATTCTAACAAATGTTGTGGGTAGGAGAAGGTCCAATGAATGCTAATCTAAAAAATATTCAAAATAAATTATTCCCTTTTTTAAATGAACGGACCAGTTTATTTATGGGTTGAAGTAGCTAATGTTGCCTTTAAAATTTGCTCTAATTCCTATTTCATATGGCCTCAAAATTACTTTGTAATTGTTCAAATTTCAAAATATGGAGGGGTTGCTTACAGCGCCTGAACACCAAATGTTTGGGATCGTTGAGTTCGTCAGAATCTATTCATAGCGTACATTTTGGTACATATTGTTGCTGCTTGCGAAGGGGCTCCCATATTTGTTCCAGCTTCAGGGCCCCAAAAATATAGGATCCCCTACTGCTCTCTTTCTATAATAATAATAATAATAATAATAATAATAATAATAATAATAATGAATGAATGAGGGCGAAAAAAGATCCACTGGGACCATTCAAGCGAGAACGATTGCTATCTATATTGACCAGAGTATCTCTTTCTAGAGAAGGAAGCAGATTAACTCCCTTGGGACTTTGAGATTCAAACAAGCCAGAAAACCAAATCGTAAACAAAAATCGGATTTACGCGTAGTGTAACGGTTAGCGGCGCGAAAAGTCATATTGGCGAACAGAGTTCAAATTCTGACCTAACTTGTTGCGTTCACTTTCACACAAATGCCCTTGGGAAATATACGAATCTGTCTCTTCGACCCTCTCATCTATGGGTTAAATAGCAGGCTTGACTGGGTTCTCTATACATGGGTGGTAGCCAGTCTACGAGAAGGAAAACTCTGAATTGACAACTGTAAACTGGCCTATTTCGCACAGATGCACTAAGAAAGGCCTGAATCCATCCCTTCTATACCCACCCATGCCATGAGTGGCAGTCAGTCTAGGAGAAAGACAACTCTAAATTCCAAGCCTTATAGAAAACAAGAGGAGACCACTTTGGTATCATTCCCAAGAAGGTATGGTAATTCATCTGTGATAAACTATGATTACCAGCCTGTTGCAACAACAACAACAACAACAACAACAACTTCTTCTTGTCGTCGTCAAGAAGAAGAAGAAGAAGGGGAAATATCTTGCCAAAGAAATGAGGAACAGGAAGATGGCTGCCGTGTCAGTAATCGGAGTAAAAAGACCTGGGGAAAAGAGTAGAAGAACTAAAAGAGTCGGGATCATCCAGATAACATCACTGAAAACAGCTATATTACTGAGAAGAGTTCTTCTTCTATGTGTCGTATACTATCAGGACATTGGCGATCATGGCTCTCCACAACTTCCTATTCCTTGTGGGCCCTTTGCAGCAGTGTGATTAATAACAAGTAAACAATACTAATAATAAATATTTAATAAATAATGTATATTATAACAGTAAAACTGGTTCTTTGCAGGCGTGATTCTTATGTATATGCGTATGTGCTGTGCGTGAGTGATTTACATGTGCGTATGCTATTTAATGTACGCACGCACACTCACATACACTCTCTCTCACACACACAATTTAAAATAAGACATTGGAATAATGCATTTCCTTCCCATTCTGTCTGCACACCGCCTACCTTAAGCAATAACATTATAAAGCTGGAGATTTTTTAAAAAGTTAATTTTTTTAACCCTAAAATAGTCACATATTTATTGAACTCATCAGCAATTATTCGCTAATAAATAGAATTATATTTTAAAGGTTTTTTTTTTTAATTTTGAAGAAATATTTTTAGGTCTGTCATTGAATTAAAATATACATCCGCGCACACAAACGTGCATACGCACACAATTTGAATGAAATTTAAATTTCACTTTTGTGCCTCGCAACAAACACTGGAAAAGAGTATATATTTTTATGACTCCCCCTGTATTGAAACTCGATATTTTCTAATAAATTTAGCATTTTAAATAGACAAACAATTTAGATTTGAAGTTTGAACATCTAGCCATCGACGAAGCGACAGGTATCGTACAAATAATAATAATAATAAAAATGTCTGGATCAAGAAGATATTTCTAATTTATTTTCAATCTTTTTGTTAATTTTTCTTACGGAAAGAACATTTTCACCGCCAAATCGAGCTGACTTCATTCGCTTTTGCAATCCAGATTTTCACTGACAGTTGTCAAGGAGATTTCGTTTCCATAGTTACGGCACCATCGTTTGACGCGTTTCTCCCTGTACTACAGGCTCCTTCCGCCATTTCTCTCGTCTTCCTCAAAATATATTGCGTAATAACAAATTTTACTTACTAGTATCAAAAATGTACTACCTGGATTGATTATACAACGATAAAAAAACAAACTTTCTTTCAATCGAAAGATGTTCTTCTATCGACCAACCATTACTAATTTCGTTATACAATTTTTTTATTATTTAAAAAAACCTTTCTATCACGTGACATCCAACAAATAAATTAAATTAATTTTTTGCAATTCTATTGTTTTTTGTTTTCACTTAATAACAGCTTCTTTGTTAGTTAATAAAGATACTCTCTTACAAAGGAAACTTAATAATCGGGGTGATGTCTGAATGTTCCTCAAAATGCAATAAACCGGAAATTTTAATAAAGAGTGGAGGTCGGATAATCAATTTAATTGGTCAAAAACGTGAAATAAATAAATGAGGTGGATTTAATAATCTGGAATGGGAGGAAATGTCGCGCCCACCCCACAGCAATATATATATATATATATATATATATATATATTGCTTCAAACGTTATTTTTAGTAGATGCCCGTATCTGACTAGACGCTCCATAAACAGTATTTATTTCCTCTACCGGTTTGTGTACTCAAGAAAACTTATCAAAGAAAATTTGGTTTATTACGTTCTGCGCCGATCGGTGTACGAAATAAATACTTTGAGCGTCTACTCTACTAAAAATAATGTTTGAAGTAATAAAAATATGTAGGATTAAAAATAAAATCTGTTAATTCTTTAAATGAATACACACACGAACACGCACACCCACACATATTAAGAAATATATATATACTGTCTTACATTATATTATGCATATTTCTTACAGCTCCGTTACTTAACACCTAGCACTGTTTTGCTTACAATATAGAGTTATTCATATGTATTTCGCCTCGCTCGTATACCTATTTACCCATTATATATATATATATATATATATATATATATATATATATATATATATATATATATATATATATATATATATATATATATATATATATGTGTGTGTGTGTGTGTGTGTGTGTGTGTGTGTATATATCGTCAGGATGGCCTGATTGCGACTAGCATGAAACAGCCTGTCGCCTCTGAGTGTTGACTTCAATGCTCACTTTTATAATTAAATTTATATACGCTCTATCTGATATTGACCATTTTATCCCATATAGAACAAAAAACTATATTTATATATATATATATATATAGAGAGAGAGAGATAGATAGATAGATAGATAGATAGATAGATAGATAGATAGATAGATAGATAGATAGATAGATAGATTTGTTAAAAACGAGTGACAAGTTACTTCGGTTAAGTTTTTTGTTTAATTTTTCTTAATTTTGCTTTTTAATTTCTCATATTTTTTTCTTTTCTGGACATAAAATACATGCAGCTGTATGTCCTATCGCTTTCTGCTATTCGTTTAACCATCCTCAAATGGACAATTTATGCCCAGAAAAAATATAAGAATACAAAAAAAATTAAATAAAAAACTAAACCGAAGTACCTTGTCAGTCGTTTTTAACGAAACTTTTATAAAAGAGGGATTGCTGCCCAAATGCACAATTATAAGTTTGTGTGTTTCTGTATATATATATGTATGTATTTACATATATATATATATATATATATATATATATATATATATATATAGAGAGAGAGAGAGAGAGAGAGAGATTTATGCATATATGAATCTTTATATATGCGTGTGTGTATTTATGTGTGTGTGTTCATGCATGCACATGTATATGTACGTACTAGCAAACATTCGCTAAAACATGAGCATACGTAATAAAAAATGTCCAAATCTTCCATCAAAATCTTTGTTATTATTAAGAGGAAAGATCAAAGTATTTATATGTAAAGATTACATTTTTTTTTATACTTTTTAGAATCTTCGAAATTTTGGTTAAATATTTTGTTTCTCCGGTGTTAATTTTGTACTATAAATTAGTATAGCAAATTTTAGCGTCTTTTTGCGTTTAACAACAGATTGTTTTTGATATTTCTGAAAAAAAATAAAATAATTGTCATATTTTAATGAAACTTTAAGGACTTATTTACAAATGAATGAAATTATCTTTTAAATGTTTCTTTTTAGAAAATCTTTGTAAAATATTTTTGCATCTGTTTTTTTAATTTTTCAATATAGAGGATTTTAGCGTTTTTACAGATAAAAAAAAGTCTCATTCTAATCAATATAAATTTAGTTTGAAATACAGTAAAGTATTTTGCTTATTGGAAATATTAAATTTAATCTATTAGCTTGAAATTAGAACAAAAAATAAAATTTCAAGAAAGATTTTTCATTTTTAAAATGCATTTTAAACCTTAAGTATCTCTTTTTTTGGATGAACCTATGTTTGCATATATATATATATATATATATATATATATATATATATATATATATATACATTTTTATGTTTAACATTCTTTTATAGATACAAATATTTTAAATGTTTGTTTATAATAAACAGTATTAAATAACATTTACCGGCCTGAATGTCCGAGAAATTTTCATAGAAAATATTCCTCCTCCGACATTCAGGCCGGTAAATGTTATTTAATACTGTTTATTATAAACAGGGCATTTACATAAAATGTCTTAAAATAATTGTCGGATTTTGTCCATTTCATTATATATATATATATATATATACATACATATATATATATATATATATATATATATATATATATATATATATATATATATATATATATATATATGTATGTATGTATGTATGTATTTGTGTGTGTGTGTATAAATAAAAAAGAAAGAACAGTAAGATATATAATCCGGTGTTCTTATAGATATTTTTATTAGCGAAAAAAACATATTTTAAATCAATTAATTTATAATATATATATATATTTATATATATATATATATATGTATGTATGTATGTATGTATGTATGTATGTATTTGTGCATGTGTGTAAACGTTCTTCACGCCTATTATGCACCTAAGAGTATATTTTTTCAGGATTGGACTAATTTCCTTGCAGATGTTTCGTATCAAATTTGGGGTATTGTTAAGTTTATCATTTCAAACGATATCTGCATACCAAGCATTTATTTATATCCTATCATATTCCCCTTAATTTGTTACATACCTTTCATATTATCAGATATTATTGGGATCAGAAAATTCATGGATCTGACATAAAATGAAACATCGTTTGAGAATCGATATTTTATTCGAACTATTTTTTCCGTAAGTAAAACCTGAAATTTAAACCCCGTAAAGATAAATGCGCGAATATTTTTCAATTTACATAATTCTTAGTTGTTACCATTTTAGTTTTCGTAATTTCTCACCTTTTTTCGTTGTATTTCGTGTTTAATGTACCAGACGATTTTTGCAAAACAAAAGATGATTT
The DNA here is from genome assembly GCA_903632075.3 of Acanthosepion pharaonis. NCBI lineage: Eukaryota > Metazoa > Mollusca > Cephalopoda > Sepiida > Sepiidae > Acanthosepion > Acanthosepion pharaonis. Next base: position 1,674,823 of record CAHIKZ030000256.1, read on the forward strand.
TCAAAATAACAAAATCTGAATTTCAAAATATGAAGCTGTTCAAAAAAATATGGGGATGTCAATCAGTTATGTGCTATGCGTGATACCTGCTTAGGCGTTCATGTATCTTTCGATACATGACTGACGAGGCAGATTTTTTCCCGCAGTAGGTTGTCATTTCTTTCTGCGATAGACTAGTTGCCATCCAAAGCTATAGAACCCGGTTTGTCCTGCTATTTACTCATAGCTGGGGGGTAGAAGAAGAGGATTCATAGCTTTCCCAAGGGTATTAGCACGTAAGTGAATGTAATGGATTCGACTGGAATTCGAACTCCGATTCCTCAATCCGAGCCGCTATCCATTACTACACCGTGTCTCCTCGGTGTGGATGTAAGGAAGCTAAATCAGTGTTTTTTTTTTGGGGGGGGGTTATGTACCAACCAATAATAATAATTGAAATAATAAACTAAAAAAATATGCAAATGTTTATCCTGCGATGCCGAGCTTATGAAAAAGGCCAGTATCCTAAAACCTGTCAAAAGCCTTCGAGATATCTAAAGCCACAACCCGAGCCATACCGTTCTTATCCGAAGCATAATAGACAAATTCAGTAATAACCGTTAAAACATCGGCGATTGATCTAAAGAAACGAAAGCCATATTATTGATCTGAAAGAAGGCAGTGTAAAGTGAGATGCTTAACCAATTCAACGTCGGGTTAGAGCCCCTACCCTACACGCAAGCCCTTGTGCTCTGGTGGCAGCCACCGGTAGGCCACCGGCGGTCCGCCGGTGATAACATTGCCGAGACGAACACGCCGGCGGTCCGACAGCAGTTCACCAGCGGAAAACACTAATGGCATGCCATCCAGTGGCATATTGGTGGCTTACGTGTAGGGTAGTACTTTGACAAAAGGAGGTAAAAGACTTATAGGACGATAATTCGAGGGACCAGAAGGTTCACCAGAGTGAAAAGGATTTCCGACAAGCTGGAAAGCAACAAGCAATACGGCATTTGTTGTAGTGTTTATAGAGAATAGGAGCCAGTTCAGGGGCACGTTTCCGTAGAACAATTGCAGGGATACCGTCAAGTCCGCATGATTTGTGAGGATCTTGTTTGGAGATTGAAGCAGAAATCGTGGACGGAGTTATGTGTATATCACTCACTAGAGATTCCATTCTAGGCAAAAAATCAGGCAAAGATACGCCTGATGAGTCGAGAATGGAGTTGGACGTGATTTTCCAAACAAACCATTCTACATTATCAGCAGTAGACGGCAATACTTCAAACTAATTGAAGAGGGGAAGGTTTTGAGGATCTACTCGAGTTCAATACACTCTTCCAGCGCCGCCAGTAATTTCAAGAATCAAACTTGTGAGAAGCTATACAGTGTCTCATTCTATCAGCAAACAGCGACTTGGGATAGTTGAGGATACACTTACACTCATTACGAACGGATACAAAGCGGCGTCTGTTATGATCCAACCTCTCACGTTGGTATAGCCGGAAGAAGTGATTCCTGTGGGCTATAGCGGCTGAACAGGCAAGCAATGTTAATAAATTTAACTTATTTACTTATTTAAAGATCAAACTTTTATGGTTTCAAATCCATAAACGTATAACAGGACTGTTTTAAATCCTATGTTCTTTCAGGTCGTAAGTGATCATGACTCTCCACAGCTTCCTTTTCTTTATTATCTGTGAATTGCAAAGCATTCTTGCGAAAGAAAGAGGAGTACTTTCCCGTTACCTTCGTTACGATTTTGAATTCGGAGTTTTCCTTCTCTTAGACTAGTTGCCACCCAAAGCTAGAGAACTCGGTATAGCCTGTTATTTAACACCTGTAGCCGGTGGCGGGGGGTGATAAACTGAAACGGATTCATGTCTTTCCCAAGGTTATTACAGTGAAAGTGAATGCAACAGATTTATCCGAAATTCGAAATCGGACCGCAGATTCCATTTTCTATGTCCATATCCGCTATGAGAACATTAATGTGGCACAAAGTTATCAGTAATTATTGGTTCTTTAAATTTCATTTATTGCATCGGAAACCATATAATCATTTGTGATCCTTAAAACACGCCATGGCGGAAATATTACTTGCCTTTAATAACTGATCTAAATCATACTCAACATTTTCTGTAAATCATACTCAACATATTCACGACTACAAATATTGAGTATCTTTTAGATTTTTAGTCTAAATTAAAGTCTTAGCGATAACAAATGGGCGTACTAAGTACTGTGACTGCGAAGAAGTTTAGTAATTAAGTATGACCTTCTTTCGCATCTAGTCAGTCAGTTATGTGCCATGCGTGATACACGCTTAGGCGATCATGTATCTTTCGATACATGACTGACGAGGCATATTTTTCCCGCAGTAGGTTGCCATTTCTGTCTGCAGTAGACCAGTTGCCATCCAAGGCTACAGAACCCGGTCTGTCCTGCTATTTACTCATAGCTTGGGGGAGAAGAGGATTCATACCTTTTCCAAGGGTATTAGCACGTAAGTGAATGTAATGGATTCGACAGGAATTCGAACTCGGCTCTCCGATTCCTCAGTCCAAGCCGCTATCCATTACTCCACCAGCAAGAGAAAAGGCCGAGATTTGAAAGGAAATTAACATGGTGAAGGTCATGGTAAGATTTATCGGAAAACTTGGAACACTTCGAAATAAAGTGACAGGATCAAAAATATAAATAAATAATATATATTACTTGAATGACTTCTATATGGGCGAGTCCTTTATAGATTTGGTTGTCGAAAGTTTGTTAGGCTTGGTAGTTGTTGGTTTGAGTCAGACTTTGATAGTAGCCGTCATTTTGTTGGCAACTGTCGAAAATGTGATTGCTTTGGAGACGTTGCGGCGTAAATATGCTGATTATATCGGCCTTTAAGGAGGGCGAAAAAGTGTTTTAGCAAAAAAGAAAAAAAAAACGCTTAGTTTTTCACGCGACACATTCGGGCGCAGTTTATAGGTGCCTCTCCGTCTGATCACTTGAAAGGTTCTAGACAGTTTGAGCTCGAAACTCGGTTCGGCTAAAAACAAAAGTCTCCTTGTTCTTTTGATTGGTCAAAATTATTTTATTTATTTCCCGGCATTCCTTTCTTTTTCGTTTTTTATAGCGGAAGTTATGTATAGAGCCTACATCTTGTGGTCGATTTCTAGTCACAATAAACTAGACCCTGGACCAAGAAACTTCCGTTTCGCAGCTGTTGTTTATTCTTTTTCTTCTTTTTATATGAGAGTTACCTTCTCATTACATGGGCACGTGATTAGAACGTTCGCTTTCACAAGACACGGGTTCGAATCTCACTATGGTCTTATTTTGTCAGGAAGGTGACTTCTTGATGTTATCGGTCTGCGATCCCAGCGTGCGGCGAGTGGAAAGTGCCTGAAAACCATACCACGAGTTGACTCAAGCTTTGTGAGTGAAATTGAGTAGCCATCGATGGCTGTGCTAGCACGAACTCACAAGTCATCGTGACCGAGGTTTTGAGCGTGCTGGCTTTGTTCAAATGTTGATCACGCTAAATAACACGCTTCTCTCCCAAAAGCTGTAACTAAGGTCTGCTCAGTATAGTTGCAGTATAAACCTCAGGTGGGCTCTGTGGGTGTTGAACAAACACAAAATGCGCCTGAGAAAGCGTCTGCAATAGTGATTAGCTAACTGCCCTAGTAAACGGCTATCCACGAATAAGAGTGGCCAGTCATCATCATCATCACATGAGAGAGAAAAAAGAGATGGGGTATGCATTATTAAGGAAAGCGAATGCCTTATTTTAATTCTTAATATATTATTTATTCATTTATTTATTTTACAGTGAGGTTCACCCTGTACAAGGCGCTGGAGCCACTAGAGATAGTGGTTTACATAGTAAGAGGCATAGTTTTTTCGGATACGTAAGGAAGATATCGGTTAAGCCGACACTTTAACAGATAAGACTGTAGTGATCGGGAAAACATTTTCTTGGGAGTCGGTTCCACAGAGCAGAGATTTACAGGAAGAAGCTGCTCAAGTGGGACTTACTTTTCACCAGTGGGATACGAAGGGAATGAGGGTTGTTCGCTACAATGTGCTTAATATAGCGGGTCCTAGCCGTAAAGGTTAAAACTTGTGCAACTAAGGAATGTAGTTCATCAGAGCACTTTCCATGGAAGTAGCGGTAGAACAGTGAGAGACTTGAGAGAGCTGCTGTAGGGTGGAAAATAATTTGTCACTCACAAAGACGCGGAGACGCTTTTAGACACTATCGAAAGAGGAAAGTTAGAACTGGGCATCTGCTGCCCAAATATTAAAACAGTACTCCACTTTCGGCCTGATCTGGCTCTTGTAGAAAAGTTAGACGATAGCATGAGTCGGGTACCGTTTGTTTTTGTAATCAAACAGCGAGTTTATGTGCATTATTTATAATGAAAATGCTTTTGTCGAATTCATAACTATTCATGAATTATTAAAGAACAAATGTTTCTTCTAAACAATACATTTGAGCCAAATGATGTGGTTTTAGAGAATAACAATTGGATGTTATGTCTAATATTCAATTAATTTAAAGTTCCTTTTGTTTCTAGTTATGTGACATACAAGGAATTTAGTTGACAGTTACATTGTTGATAGTGTTTGGTGTGAATGTGGCTTTTGTGCTGAGTGACGTAGGTTATTGTAAATCGGAACGTTACACGCTCTTTTGTGTCAAATGTTAACTCAGGTGAAAGTTTTTTTTCCACAATTGTAATTTCATTGGCTTAAAAATGCAATGTGGATATTTTTTTTCTTTTCATGATTGCTTAACTAATTTGAATTTATTTTAATTTCATTTTTAGGCAAACTTTGTGTAACTACTTTTATATATATATATATATATGAAAAATTTCTCAGAGATAACCCGTGTTATTATTATTTGTTTTAATAAACTCATTTCGTTTTTGCGTTGAAAAAGTCCACATTGGACGAAACGCATCGGCTAATATTACAGTTTTCCTATTGTCTTTACACACACACACACACACACACACATATATATATATATATATATATATATATATATATATATATATATATATATATATATATATATATATATTGTGTTGGTGTATAATTATTAGGCGTTTTTATAAGCAAGTCATTTATTAATAAAAAATGCTGTTTTGTTTACTTTTTTTTAATAAAAAATATTACTTTATCTTCAGGTTATAAAAATGCGTGTCGACAATCATATGCTCCGGAATAATCCTTTAAAAAATGTTATTGTCGAATCGTTGTGTTTCTTTTTTCATAATAAATATTGTTTAAAAACGCCTGATAATTATATATATATACGCCGAATATATATATATATATATATATATATATATATATATATATATATATATATGACAAAGTTGAAAAAGTTTTCGTGTGACGCGTTTCGTCCTTTAGGACTTCATCGGACAAAAAGTTTATGTTTATGTTTATGTTGATGCGACTACGCATGCGCACGAATGACAAACGCTGGAAATTTTAAAAATTACTTCTTTTTCTTTTTTTTATATGTGTTTAGGGTATATATGTTTTACAAAACAACACATTAAATACATTAGTTGCTCACCGTATTGTGAATGGCCACTATTTTGATATAAAATGGCTACTCTAATTAAATGGGAAAACAATTTACAAAGACGAATCGCTAGTTCATCCACAGTAAAATTTGTCCAGCTTCTTACAACGTTTTACCTTTATTGGTAGATCTTCTATTATCACAATGATAATAAGAAAAGTTATGAAAACATGAACAAAAAGAAAAAGATTCTAAATGAAATCGGCTAGAAAATATACTCAAAACACATAAAAAAAGAAAAAAAATCATCTTTAAATTAAAATTCCCAGCGTCTCTCGTTTGTGCGCATGCATAATCATATCAACGTAAACTAAACTTAATCCGATAAAAATCCTAAAAGACAAAACGCATGACACGAAAACTTTTCCAATTTCTCATATATCTTTTCCTTAAATTGTTCTTGATATATAAAAATGTACATATCTTTATCACACACACACACACACACACACACACACACACACACACACAGGAAAGCTAAAATGGGGTTTCCACTTATAGTACTCTCTGTGTAAATAATTATGCTTAAATGCTTCTAATGACAGTTTTAAATATTCTACTTGACTGTTTTTAATTCAACGGCATTTCGTCGCAAAATTAACTCAAATAGACAATAACTCTGTAAATCGTTTACTGCAAGGATAATAACAGTAATCACAGAAGCATCGTATTATTATCATTATATAAACCCACTCAAGAAAGTGAATTTATGGTGGCGTTAACATTTTTTTCATAGATAGTAATTTTATAGCGCGGTCAATATGTTGCCCCTATTTGAAAATGTCGATGACGATGAGCTACTATCCTTAATAAAAGAATTGGGCCGATACTTCAAAATATGAAGATCTAAAAAGAAAAATCCAGAAGCATAAGCAATAAATTGATACCGACTGGATTCGGGATGCTAAAGATAACAGCAATGACCTAAGTAACAAACCATTTACTTATATTAATCTCTCTCTCTCTCTCTCTCTCTCTCTCTCTCTCTCTCTCTCTCCTCTCTATATATATATATATATATATATATATATATATAAAAGTGAACAATGAGGTCAACACTTAGAGGTGAACATTGTCAACACTTAGAGGCGACAGGTTGTTTCATGCTAGACGCAATCATCAGGAATGACAATTGCGTCTAGCATGAAATAGCCTGTCGCCTCTAAGTGTTGACCTCAATGTTCACTTTTTATTTACACACGGTCTATCTCTGATATTGAGCACTTTATCCCATAAATATAGCACACCTTTAGAGTATATTTCTTCATATATATATATATATATATATATATATATATATATATATATATATATATATATATATATATATTATGAAATGGACTAAGTCCGATATATTATTTTAATATGTTTTCTATTTATACATTATAAAAATAGTATATATATATGTTATGGTCCGGTTCTTTGTACCACAGTGATAGTCCAAGGTAGAACCAATAAAGAAGAACACGAAGGCCGATATGGAATAACACAGATATATTACAAACAGGAATATATACAGAGAGGTAGAAAAGTGTTAGTACGAACAATCAGGTTTCGTAGTAATTGTCTGAACGCGACTCTGTTTCGGACTGCCTCTGACTCGACTGAGCGACTCGCTCGATGACTTCTGACGGACCTCACTCCAGACTTCAGACTGAACAGTATTTAGTCAAACGAGGGCATCATGTGGCACAAGGCCGGTTTAACGTGGGATCTCCGAGCCCGTGGGATCTCCGAGCCCGTGGGCTCGGCCAAAAATATGCCCTTTGAACCCGTATAAACGGGTTCAGGGTCGGTTACCTCCCGAAAGAGACTCCACCCTTCCGCGTAGTCTCGTTCGGGTTCCTCCCCGCCCGAAGGCAGAGAGTTCAACCGATCAGCCGGTCAGTCGGTCGCCCGACTTCAGACTGAACGGTATTTAGTCATCCCTCCCCCAACGAGGGCATCATGTGGCACTAGGCCGGTTTAACGTGGGATCTCCGAGCCCGTGGGCCCGGCCAAAAATATGCACTTTGAACCCGTATAAACGGGTTTAGGGTCAGTTTACCTCCCCGAAAGAGACTCCGCCCTTCGGCGTAGCCTCGTTCGGGTTCCTCTCCGCCCGAAGGCAGAGAGTTCAATCGATCAGCTGGTCAGCCGGTCGCCCGACTTCAGACTGAACTCCCTGCTTCCTCTTGAGGCGCAGTATTTATTACGTATGGAATAGTCCATTATGTTATTATGGGTAAGGTCCCATAACAATATATACATACACACACACACACACACACACACATATATATATATATATATATATATATATATATATATATTCTTCAGGGACATTTAGAAGAGATTATTATGCTCAACAGATTGGTATTCCAATCATAATCGAGCATATTTTGCAGGGATTCTGATTGGAATACAGTGCAGTTTCCTAAATCTCTCTCACACACATTTTCTCTCTCTCTCTCTCTCTCCCAATATATATATATATATATATATATATATATATATATATATATAGGGCGTATCAAAAATACTTTTACAAACTTTGGCGCGGGTTCCTCATACCAAAATAAGGAGAAAATTCCATATTATAAACATATGTCCTCAAATCCTTCATTTTTGCGGTTAAATGCACAATCCAAGATAGAAGACAAAAATATTTATACAAACTTTGGGTGCAGGTTCCTGACACCAAAACAAGGTAAAATGTCCATACAAACATATGTTCAAAAGGTTATCGTTGGACCCCAACACAGCAACTCATAACAAATGTTCAAAATGTCCTCCGCTTGCTTCTACACATGCATGCACCCGTCGGATCATTGACTGGCGGACCGTTCCAAATACTACCACATTGTGCCGTATGGTTTCGTAGGCACCCGTGACACGTTGATTTAGCGTTTCTGCATTATCAATGTCTGCTGTATAAACCAATTGTTTTAGGCGGCCGCCCAGATTGATGTTGGGGGAACATGCAGGCCATGAAACCGGTCCTCCCCTACCTATCCGTCGTTCATGGTAGATGTCAGCCTGTGCATCAAAACAATGTCACTAAAATGTGTTGGAGCCCCTATCATGTATGAACCACATGCGTCTTCGAATTAGCAGGGGTACAACTTCTAGCAGGTCTAGAAGTGTGTTCGAAATAAAGTCCCTGTAGACAGCTCCTGTTAGACGTGCTGGGAGAACATATGTAGTGATTTTCCAAGCGTAGCTTAGATCTGGCACAAGGCCGAATGTATGGGGTACCCAGTGAGGATCGAACTCACGACTCAGTTGTAATTGTTCTAGCGAGACAAGCTTGCTAACCATTACACCGCCTCGAGGTGCCCTGGGAGAACATATGTATCTACCAAACAGTCACCTTCAATTCCAGACAACACATTAATCATAAACTGATGTTAGTATCTAGCCTGTATTGTATCATGGAGATTCCGATACGCCCACAAATGTTGGTTGTGTAAATTTGGTATTCCATCTCCTCCAAATGTTGTCTCATACGTAAACAAGACTGAAGAGACAAACAACGGATCAGCAGTGTGTGCAATAAACCATCGACAAAAGGTCTCATATGGTGAGTGATGAGACGGTGAAAGACCCTGCACACGTTGCAAATGATACGGATACAGGAGCTAATCTTGAAGTAACATACGGTACTATGAGCTGTATGACATGTGAGGGCCATTTGACGTGTGCTAATAGCTGGATCGTCTCCGAAAGCTCGTACGGATGTGGGTTTCCTCGATCCATAGTTTGTGGTGCCACGGATCTTATCTCTGCAACGCGACGATAAACAGCAGCAAAGGTTGGATGTCTCAGCTGATTCGGTCTGGAAATGCAATCTGACCCGTGAAGCCTCGCGACAATTGCCATTCGCGTGGCCTTATGTAAAAATCATATCTGTCTGATCACGATATGAATATCCTGCCACGTTAAACGTTGAAGACAGACTCGCCATAAATGTACACGAATGACAAAAGTAAGCTAGTCTTCATGACAACACATCGCCATCTACTGTAAACTTTAAACAATAATTCAAAAACGAAGGATTTGCGGACATATATTTATATAAACTATTGTTCTTGTTTTGGTGCGAGGGACTCGCCTTCAAAATTTTGTAAAAGTATTTTTGATACACCCTACATATATATATATATATATATATATATATATATAGACACACAGAGTGCGATAGGTAAATTGTCGCCATTTTGTATTTTTAATTTCGTGTATGCGCGTTGTTTGTTTTTGATTTTGCCGACTGCACAATATAAAAGGATCAGTTAGGCACCGTCTAAGAGAAAAAGAACACCATGACGCAATTTACTCCGCCAGAAATTTGTAAACATCATGATGTACTGCATGACATTTGCACCGGAAGCTCCAATATCAACATTTCAAAGTGTTTAGGTGTCAATCTGAAGACAGTGCAGAGAATTCGGAAAGAGTTGGATGATATATCCAGTCAACATCATGGTTCTTGGAGTGATTACTAGTGATGGCGACGTTATGCCTTTATTCATCTTCCCACAGGGCTTCAGGCTCTACACGGTGACCTATATAAAGTGCCTGGAGGAGATAGTGCTGCCCTTGGTCCAGAGGTTGGCTGTTGGAAGACCCTATGTCTGTCAAAAGGACTCTGCACCATGTCATACAAGCAAGAGAACCCAGTCATGGCTGTCAGAAAATTTCTGCTACAAAATCACCCCTTGCATCTGGCCACATGTCTCCCAAAATTGCAAGTCCCTTGATTATTATGTGTGGGGCGCAGTTGAAAGAGAGACCAACAAAACTCCTTGTAACATCAAAGCTGAACTGAGGGAAAAGATTATGACTGCATTAACTTAAACAAGGGGACGGTTCAGAAGAGTTGCAAGAGATTCCGAAGTCGTCTGGAGGCTGTGATTGAAGCCAATGGCGATTTTATTGAATAAATTTACTCTTTAGTATTTCAAGATATTTTTGTGTAATTTTAGTAAATATATCTGTTAAAATGAGATGTCAGTGTTATTTTCATTTTTTCGTAATTTAAACGACAAACTATCCATCGCACACTGTGTGTGTGTGTGTGTGTGTGTGTGTGTGTGTGTGTGTGTGTGTGTGTGTGTGTGTGTGTGTGGCGAAAGTACTCTACTCTTTATCAAGAGCTAAATATGATAAAAATATAGTTTTAAGCTATGCTATATTTAGGGTTAAAGTGCCCAATGTCAGGGATAAAGCGAGTGTAAATATAAAAATTGATATTGAGATCAACGCCCGAAAGTCTGTTTCATGCTTAAACGCAATCGTCAGGACTGATTATTTACAACAATGTGGAACGAAAAAGAAACTGAGGAAACAAAAAGCCGGTCTGCTCCGGAAGAAGGTGATACTTTTTATCTGGTGGGATTGGAAGAACACATTGTGTATTACGAGCTCCTTCCGCAAAATCAGACATTGTATTCAGACAAGTACTGTTTCATATTGAACGGATAAAAGGCAGCAATCAATGAAAAGCGGTCGAAACTGGCCAATCAGAAGTGTGTCGTATTCTTTCAGAACAACAGACTTCACGTCTCTTTGCAAACCCAGCAGAAATTGGTACAGATTAGCCAGGATATCCTACTACACCTGACCTTGCACCTTGCCGATTACCACTTATTTCAATCCCTGAAAAATTTATCTTTATAGGAGAAACTACAATTCGACTAGTTCATCACCTAGAAAAAATGTCAAGTTCTGTGAGGATTGAATCATGAAGTCGCCTCAAAGATGGCGAAACGTAGTGGAACGATATAGTGCATGTATGACTTAATAAATCTGTGTGAATATGTAAATATTCACATTGAAATTTACTTAAGAACCGGTGTTATCAGTGTTCTTAACAATGACTGCGATTCATTTCAAAAGTACTCGAATATAACAAGAAAGAAAACATTAACTTTGGAAATCCATTCACAAGTTTAATCCCGACATACAGGGTGAGCCAAAAGTCACGCACCACAGGGAAAATTTATTAAAAGTATAATTACGCATGAAAAATTTATCTACTAGTTATTTAATTGTTATATGTGCTGTTCAAAATGTCTTCATTTTTCAAAACACATTTTAATTTTATACCTGCATGAATCATTATAATTGCCGGAGAGTTTTCTCTGTCATTCTACTTCATTCATATTTAATTCTTTCTATAATTAACTAACCTCTATGGTGCGCGATTTTGCCTCACCCTGTACAACACTTCATTCGGAAATTGGAAAGATATAATAAGAAGTTCAATAGACAGCCCTTGTCGGTAGAATAAAACTTGTTGGGATGAATTCTTCATGCCCTAATACACACACACACAGATTTTCCAAGCGTAGCTTAGATGTGGCACAAGGCCGGAAGTATGGGGCATCCAGTGAGGATCGAACTCACTTTTCAGTAGTAACTGATCTAGCAAGACAAGCTTACTAACCATTACACCACGCCGAGGTGCCCGAAATATTTTCTAAGCGTAGCTTAGATGTGGCACAAGGCCGAAAGTAGGAGGTACCTAGTGAGGATCGAACTCACTTTTCAGTCGTAATTGTTCTATGAAACTATATATATATATATATATATATATATATATATATATATATATATATATATATATATATATATATATATATATATATATATATATATATATAATTCCGTATCAACTCAATTATTGGTCTTATAGATACTGATATTGATGAAGTTTTAGTATGTTGTACCCACCTATGAGAATCTAAAAGCTCTAAAATTTTACCATCCTTAAATTCTTAATTCAGTTGTCTTAGCCTTGATTTTTTGCGAGAGAAATATATATATTGTTTGTGCTATCACGAAGTCACAAGTCATCGTGATCGAAGGTTTGAGCTTACTGATCACGCCAGATTATATGCTCTCTCCCATAACACTGGAGTTAAGGTCCGCTCAGAAGAGTTGCAGTATAAACTACAGGTGTTCTCCGTGGGTGTTGAATAAACACTAATGTGCTAGGGATTTTCTCTAGATAGATGTACTCGAATACGTAGTAGCCGGTCATTATTGTTTCAAATATATATATATATATATATATATATATATTTTTATATATATATATATATATATATATATATATATATATATATATATATATATATATATATATGTAATGTTGAAAATCCGAGGCAGAGTGATCTTTAGACTAAGTGCCACTACCCCTTTAGCCGGCTCAATAGTACAAGTCATTGGTGATTTGAGTGAAGTTGACGAAAGAAGAAACTAGACTTTCCCAGTTCTTTTTTTTAGGGTGAAGACTTAAAGTTATCATGACTTTTAGAATGCTTATTAATTATAATTTTATTTACTTTATATATTCCATTTATTACTTGTTTTGTATATTTTTGAGTATTTTTCCTTATTTTCAATTGTTGGGATTTGGAATAAAGTTCATCAGATTTAAGTTATGGGATTTTATTTAATCTTTTTGGTCATAATGTTGTTGGGAATATTGTTACAAAGTTAACACGTAATGTACATGCTTTAAGTTTTAGAAATAAATTTAATAAAAATCTATTCGGTTGGTGCATAATTATTAGGCTTTTTTGTAGGCGAGTTATTTGTTAATAAAAATTGCTGTTTTGTTTACTTTTGTAATAAAAATATTTTATTTTCAGCTTATAAAAATGCGTGTCGATAATCATACGCTCCGGAATAACCATTTAAAAATGTTATTGTTGAATTGTTTCTTTTTTCATAATAAATATTGTTAAAAACGCCTGATAATTATGCACCAACCCAATATATGTAGGTGGAAGTGACTATTGTGATTGGTTAAGAAATGGTGTATATATTTTTCAGAGCGCATTTTGACGTGAAGGTATGAAAATTTCTAAGAAGAATGAAGGTGTAAAAATTTCGAAGAGACCAGAAGTCATGAAAATTTCGAACTGAAGGCTTCAGAAGGAAAGGTTATTTGTAGAAGAGCTTGTTTATAATAGAGGCCCCCGAGCAGTGCTTTGTGACTATCTTATCAATATTTACGTTCGTTTACCTACATTTACATTAAGCATAACTGACTATTAAAGGATGAAAAATTTTCGCGGATTTTGATGTTATTCTGGGTTCTTTTTTTTTTCTTTTTTTTTCTCCAAATCCGTGAACTTGTTCCACATTTTTTTTTGAAGTCTCGAAAAAACACTATATAAAATTCACTATTTTTTATTCATAATGTTGAATGCGTTAAAATTATTCAACTTTTTAACAAGAAAATTCTCAAGTTGATGTTAAAAATTGCTGCAAAACATTGTTGATTTATTTAAAATAGAATGATCTACGATATGTCTCTAGTCTAATTTGTATTTAGAATTTTAGATACATTGTATTTATTTTAAATTTTTCTAGTTGAATTGTTCACCTATATTGCATATGATCCATTATTGTATATAGGTTACAATAAAATTTATATTTTATATGAATACTACCTTATGAAAATTGCGATATAGTAGTTTGGGGTGTGTATCATAAATTCGTGGGGCTCAGTATCATAGATTCGGTGGGAGCTCATTAAACCCTTTCACCGACCCCGATTGTTTGCTCCTTTTTCTATAATCGGAATAAGAGAAGTGATGTTCTCTCTTCTCACATCCTCTCCTCGGAGAAGATCCTTTTAAGAGCTTTGTATTTGACAATAATCACTATAAATCCTTACAAACACTCTAGTTGTCTTCATGTTTCATATACAATGAAAAAGATTCCGTCTACAACTTGGGAACAAAGAGTTCTATCTCTATCTTTATTTTTCTGATAATAAAAAAACGATTTGTTTCAACAAGTTTTTGTACGAGTCGATATGACAAGATGTTCAGTTAACTAACACTATCTCTAAAAACAAAATAATTACATTTATTTCTATAGTTACGAACAGCATATCTATTAATGCTGGCTTGTTTGTTTTTACAAACAATCTACTCGTCACACTATCAAAAGAAAAAAAAATTAAATGAAATTAAAGAAAAATAACACTACCACATTATGTGTCGGATTGGTTGATTTTTTACGACATGTCAACTCTTGCTAGATTATTTAATATCGAAATCTATTTCTTTTTTATTTAATTAAATTTGTATCAATAAACATTTACTTGGGTTCGGGGGTTGGTGTTTTATTTGCATTTATAAGCATTTCTTTAGGTTTTGGGATTGGTAAATTATTGGTCGTTTAAGAATTTACTTGGGTTCGATGATAGGTAACACTTATTGGTCGATCATACTTGGAATCTATAAGAATAAGTAAATTATTTACTTGAGTTCGGGGATGAGTAAATATTGGTGTTTTATATTTTCATTTATAAGCATTTCCTTGCGTTCGGAGATAGGTGACACTTATTGGTCATTTTTGAGGCTATAAGAATTTACTTGGGTTCCGGAAGAGATAATTGGTGTTTCATATTTGCGCCTATAAGCATTTCCTTGGGTTCGGAGATAGGTAACATTTTGACTTATTGGTAGTTTTTGTGTCTAAGAATTTTCTTGGGTTCTGGGATAAGTAAATATTAGTGTTTTGCATTTGCATCTATAAGCATTTTCTTGGTTTCTGAGATAGGCAACATTTATCGGTCGTTTTTGACTCTATAAGAATTTACTTAGGTTCGGGGAGAAGTAAATATTGGTGTTTTTACTGTTTTAGTTTTATATTTGCATTTATAAGCATTTCCTTATATTTGGGGATAATTAATTTTTATTGACCGTTTATATTTGTTTGAGTCTATAAGAATTTACCTGGATTGAGGAGAGGTAAACTTGGTGTTTTATATTTAAATCTAAGCATTTCCCTTCGTTCGCTGATAGGTAACTATTATCAGTCGTTTATATTTGAGTCCATAAGAGTTTACTTGGGTCCGGGGAGAGGTAAACTAAACACAGGGCGATTATTGTGTCTATAATTGGTTCGGAGATAAATAAATATTGATTGTTTATAATTGAGTTCCTAAGCATTTTCTTGGTTCAGAATAAGTAAATATTGGTCATACATCTTAGTCTATAAGCATTTACTTGGTTAGGGAATAGATAAATTGTGGTCATTTATATTTGAGTCTAAGTATTTATTTGGTCCAGGGATAGGTAAATTTTGGTAGTTTATATTTGAGTCTATTTACTACTTGGTTTGGGAATAGCTAAATATTGGTTATTATTTATATTTGACTTTATAAATATTTATTTCGTCAGATGATAGGTAAATATTGCACGTTTATATTTGAGTCTGTATTCATGTACTTGGTAGATGACCTCTTTCGGTGGAGTTATACTTCTCTCTGCAAAAGATATAGGCGGCGTACTAGAACTCACCAACAGGACTAAATAATTATTCTTGTATTATTTTATTCCGACCACAACGTACGCGATATTAATAGTTATTGAAATAGATAATGACTGCGGAAAAGGGAATAACATCAATTGTGTGTGTGTGTGTGTGTGTGTCGAAACAACTGTATTTTCTTTTTACGGATGTGCTCATTTTAATATTAGGGATTACTAATCATACTATTCTTGAAATTTGCTATAACAATCTATTTATCTTTTTCAAATTTCATATAATCTATTAGCACTAAAGAAAGTCAAAAAAATGTAAGCTTAAACAATAAAAATTACTTTCACATGCCAAAACATACCATTTCCGAGTACCAGGGTACCCACAGTAATTCAAGGTAACGAACGACAGAAATATGCAGACTTACAATGTTCACATGAATTATACCAGAAATTACACGCACCACATATATTATCATTGCATTCAGGTGTGGTCTCTACGCGCCACCATTGTTCTGTTTTTGGTTATTTTTAAACGTATTTAAGTGATTACGTCCTTCTTTTGGGATTTTTTCAAGAAAAAAAATGTAATTAATTATTATGCCAGTAATTTTTCATTTTTTTTCGTTTATTCCATTTCTCTTCTGAGCTTCTCTCTCTTAGTGTTACACTCACACATATGAGTATGTGTGTCTGTGTGTTACAAAAATACACAGACACACGTACACAGTATAACACTGCACCTGTATAATAAATTTATTTTTCCGGCCATAAACAACGTACGTAATTATTACGTTTTATCTAGCAACGTCAGAATTAATTGGTAGCCTATTGATCGTCTTATGCTTCATACCATCTCTATACCGTCTCTGCTTCATACCATCTCTTTCTCTATTATTCTCTTTCTCTATCACTCTCTTTCTCACTCAAACTTCCTTACGCAAACATATTTCTTATACATACGAACGAACAACGCACCTTTCATCCGACAAACACTTAAACCAAACCTTTCTCTTTTCTTATCATTCAACGCCTGTCAGGTTATGATTTTTCTAATTCTTTCCTTCTCCACTCCTATAATTCTTACTTGCCTTCTCTCTATTGTTTCTGTGGATTTTCTCCTTTCTCTCTTTCTTTCTTGTTGTTGTTGTTGTTGTTCTTCTTCTTCTTCTTCTTATTATTATTATTATTATTATTATTATTATTATTATTATTATTATTATTATTATTATTATTATTATTATTATTATTTATTTATTTATTTATTTGGTAATCATTTCAACCAAAGTAAGGCGATAAAGCGATTAACGCAAGGAGTTAATATCATCATCATCATCATTATTATTATTATCATCTTTAATGTCACCCCGCCTTTAATCTTTCTATTCCCACTAATTTCTTTATAATTGTTTCTCCTTTCTTTCTATATATTTTCTTTTCTTCTCTTCTCATTCTCTTAAATTCTCCATTTTCTTTTCTCTCCCAGTTTTAAACTGCTTTTATTTCCGACATTGTTTCCTTCATTCCTATTTCCCTTTTTACTTTCTTCTTTCTTTCTATTATTCGTCTTCATACTTTCCGTTGTTATTTCCATATTGTCTTCGTGATTTTCTTTCTTTTTTTCAACACTTCATTCGTCTTTCTTTTTTCACCTTCCTTCCTTCCTTCCTACCTTCCCTTTCTTCCTCCCTCCCTCCCTCCTTCCCTCGCTCCCTCCCTGCCTTCCCTCGCTCCCTCGTTCCCTGCCTTCCCGCTTCCTTCGTTCCTTTCTTCTATTATCAGCCAATGCTTAACTTGGGAATTTTCCATGACGTCGCCAGTAGTCTGTATTGCTCAGCCTCACCTCGCATATTACTTTCCATCACTCTAAGTCTAAGCCGTTTTATTTTAGCCTTTTCATGGCCAAGGGCTATCAGCCTGGGACACACTAAAACACCCTTGACTAACACTGTTTAACATAACACACAGACACACAAACCAGCAGATAATAAAACATCTTGTTCCCAATTTATATATATATATATATATATATATATATATATTGGAAGAAAAGAGACGTACGTGTGTGTGTGTGTGTGCGCGTGCGTGCGTGCGTGCGTGCGTGCGTGCGTGCGTGCGTGCGTGCGTGTGTACCTTTAAAACTAATTCGACCAATCCAGACTGGCTGGACAAAGAGGCTAAAGAAATACAAAGTCTGACACTGGCTCGAAAAAGATTTACTTAATAGAATAAAGAAAAAGAAAGATAAACAAACACAAAATAACAATCTAACTAAAAAAAAAAAAAAAACACACTCGAAAGAATGAATGAAAGACAAACAAAGGGAAAAATAGGGAAAAGTCGTAGACGGGGGAATATTAAAAATGCTGAAACGAATTATTAAACAAAGAAAGAATTTGTGTAATTGCTATTGGGGTGAGGGGACGAAAAAAATTTTTTTTTTACATTTAGATAAAACGAAACAAAAACAGCCGAGATGGGATGGGTCAATTGGGAGAAAATTGCTGGGATCTCAACGGAGGGAAAAGTGGGGAGACGTTTAAGTGTTGTCAGATAAAATGACAAAGGCAGACATTAGAGAAAGAAAGAAAGAAAGAAAGAAAGAAAGAAAGAAAGAAAGAAAGAAAGAAAGAAAGAAAGAAAGAATAAATAAAAAAGAAGATATTCTCTAATTGGAAAAAGCTTTCTGACAGACAAAAATATTTATAAAAATGTTCCTGGAAAACGTCAAAAAGACTAATGAAATAAAAAAAAAAGAAAGATAGTGAAAATAATTGTTAGTGTTTTTCTCTGTACAAGTTTCGGTTAAAAATGTATTGGTTGTAAGTAGGAGAAAGCAAATAAGACGCAGAAAATAAAATATGGAACTGAAAGGAAAGCTGTACGAGATTAGGAAAAAGAAAGTAAATTTGAAAACATTTTACAAAAAAATATTTTTAACGTGTATAACAAATTATTTATATTTACTATTATTTGCAATGACTTGTTACCATTTATCAGGCAGCTCTTTGATACCTTTTAAAGTAATATTTCAGCAGGTTTTGATATCAAAAACTTTTCGACAATCTCTTAAATCTGGATTTCATTAGAGAAAGTTGAATATCAAAGCGTTTTGCAGTGATCGGAAATGTTATAATCGGTTGATAAAAGAAAAGGTTTGATGAATATGATGTGCGGAGTAGAACAGACCAACCAAGTTACAATTTTTTTTTCCTGTGTTATTCTTTCTGTATGTATTCCTTAGAGAATTTTTTTTGTATTGAGGAACACAGAGCGCTGTTCGACCAAACTTGTATGGACATGTTGCATCTGCTGGACATATAAATGTGCATTTAGCGTTTCATTGCGCTTTAAGAACTCTAAACGAATCATATTCCAACGATTCCACCACACATACACAACCTTGCCGTTCTTTCATGGAGCTCTGATTTGGTGGGGGAGCTGTTAGACAGATTTATTCTTGTCAATCCAAGGCTTTTTTTTTGCGTTGAACATTGTTGTATGCAACCCATTTTTCATAACCTGTGATTATATATTTAAGGAACGGTTTATTAGGTATTTACATTTGTTATTAAAATTGGTTTCCAAAAGATGGAAATTACTTGAGTAATTCCACGTCTACTTATCATCTCTCAGTTGCGTCTCTGTCTTTGGGCAGAGTGCACTCAGGGGCGACTCCATCTAAGGAAAGAGTCGCAACTGAGGAAAATTATACTGAGAGGTGCCGGCTCTGGGGAACAGCTGCCCGAAGCCGCGCCTTTTCATTGCACTAGAGAGAAGGATCGGTGCACGCACCGAGGCCAGAGCAACCGATGGTTGCGAAGGCTCGGGGAATTTTTGTTCCTTACCCGGGTGCACGCGCTCGGGCTCCCCACATTAAACCGACCTTGTGTCACAACCTGACCTCGTGGGTGGATACAAATTACTTAAAACTCAGCTTAATTGACCAATTTCGGGTTTCTTACTAAATACGGATTACTAATTTGCATATTTTGCTCTAGAATCAATCTTTTTAAATAATTGGCTTTTGTTATCCATTTCAAATCTGTTTTTTATCACCTTTATAAATAAGGAACTTGTTTTAATTTTTATAATTAAATTGTATAGCTATTCAAATAAGATCATATCCTTCAGAGAAAAAAGGAGAAGTGTTCACTTTCGTAAGTCAGGAAAGAAAAGGTTAAATAACAGGGTAGACTAGGCTCTTTTGCTGTGAGGCGGTCCCCAGTCTAAGAGAAGGGACGCTCTAAATTCACCCCCCCTCGAAGAGGTATGGGCTCCGTCAGTCTTATCATAAATACGGTAATGCAGCTATGGCTACACTACGTGTGGGGCTCCTACAACTCTGAAGGTTTACAGAATTTGTCTAGTGTCGTGTCAAAAGTGAGAAAGTAAACCATTTTAATTGTAAATTTAGCAGAGCCTGTTCATGCTCAGCAAATTCTCAAATTTGAGCTTTATTCCTTTTTTTAAATTATAGCCCAGTTAAAAAATGTCAGTTATTTTCCATAGTCAGTCAGTTAAATGCCACGTATGGCATTTAACGATTTGAGCGATCACGTCTCTTTCATGTCTGACTAGACAGAAAGTTGCCATTTCTTTCTGCGTTAGACTGGTTGTCAATCAACCTATACTTGGAGGGAGAATAGATGGATGCAGACCTTTTCCAAGAGTATTTTGCGTGTAAAGTCAATGTAACGAACTCGACTGAAATTCGAACTCGGCTCTCCAATTTCTTATTCCGAGACGATATCTATTACGCCACATCCTGCTTCACATGAAGCGCCTTTAAAAAGTCTTAGCCTTTGTTCATACTTAAAATATGCTTACTTTTTGGATTAATCATGCTTATTATAAGATTAGTTCAAAAATTAGCTGAATGTCCTATTTTACTAGTTTCTTTTTTCACAAATCGTTTTATTTAATTTAATATAAAATAGTTTAAATTAGTCATGTTGTTTGATTCCAAGTCTCTACCCACTTTCCTACGTGAGGTTTGTGTCACCACGCCCCAAAAGAAAAAAAAACACTATCACAGCTTCACGTACTTTAAAAGATCAAAGTTTAAAAGTGTCGTCGTCGGCTTTTATCTTGTATCCAAAAATTTAATTTCTTCTTTTCTGATCGCTTCATTTATGATGATGGCGTTGAGCACTAACAAGACCAATTCTTACATGGAAGAGCCGATGGCATTGAGTGAATAGTAACGTTAATGGAGGACGAGATCAATTATGTCGAACCTTTCTCTCTTGTCGTTTGAACTTTTCTTTTTCTCTTCTGGTAGCTTCAAAGTTTTTGTTTCCGATAATGATGGAACATTGCCAGTTGGTGAGGTCTTGTGCTGGTGTTTCAAATGATTTAAGCTCAGGTCCAGTGCCTTTCAGCGTTGTTTTAAGTTGGACTTTGTAGATGTACTTGGATAAAAAAAATACTGTTTAATTAAAAAAAAACACAAAACAGAGCTTCTACTCGAATATGAGTATCCATCAAACAAAAATAACTTTTAAACAAAATGAATTGAAAATAAAAAATATGTCGGATTTAATCCATTTTCTAAAATAAATTGTCTTTGTTTACGTTAGGATACGAAACAGAGCATATATATATATATATATATATATATATATATATATATATATATATATATATAATATGTCTAGCCATACTGAGGGGCTGTGATACAGCGAAACAGTCTGTGGATGATGATATTAGCTCTCGATAAAATGCTTTTAATCGATTGAACACTGTGGGGAGTAAGGAACGAATTTGTAAACAGTCACTATTACTGCTAATAATGCAAGACTCTCCTAGCGATTGAGTTCTCTAAGTGACTGGTGTGTTTATGAAAAAATAAATACGCAAAAAATTGGCCTCTTTCTCTGTCGGGCGTTGATGGACTAAGGGTTAGAATCTCCGACCGATACCAAATCGGTTGGGTTTTGGTCCAGGCCTGAAGCGATCGGAAGTCTAGCCACACTGTGGAGCTGTGAACAGCGAAAAGTCTGTGAATGACTATATATATATATATATATATATATATATATATATATATATATATATGTGTGTGTGTGTGTGTGTGTGTATATATTACGTGTGTGGACACTTTTCACAGAGCGTACACATTTTACAGTACACTGTGGTCGAAGAATGGAAACGGTATTTCCATGCTAGGTAGAGCACAGAGATACTCTGGTCCAAGGCAGAAATTCCAATACGTACTTAATGCACTTTATAATTTAGTGTATGTGTATGATGCTGGTTTAAACTAATTCTGAAATTGGAACGTCTTTTATAAGTACTATTCACAATCACAAGCCCCTAATTATAAATGCAAAACCAATAATTATCTCTATAATGTAAGACGAAAGCACTAATAAACCTATTTGTGGGGGAAACTTTAATCTAAATGAATACGATACAAAATATGAACTGTAAAAGTGAGTGAATCTTTTTTTTTTTATGCCTGATGAAAAATTAAGCAACATGAAGGTTGGAAGTATGAGAATAACTTAGTAGTTACTTTCAGGCATTAGCCAATTTCTGTATTTTAGCACAGTAAAAAAGAGCGAAAGTATGGAGCACATTAGTGAGGATCTGACTCACTAGTTGTAATTGATCTATCGCAGTCAGCTTGCTAACCATTGCAACATGTTGAGGTGCTCAATGCCAAAATGAATTTTGATTAAACGAAAAAGGTATCACGCCGTCGGAGGCGAAAAAAAAAAAAAAAGATCAAGGGTCTTAACTCCATGTAAATATTAATGAGTTATCTCCCTTACTCCCGAAAAAAAAAGATTATTTTAAAAAGTTATTTGTTTCCTGTTTTTACTGTTCTGTTATCTCAGTAACTCCAAAACAAATCACTATAAATTTGTAAATGTTTTAAAACTGGTTCCATATTGCTCGAGTATTTAGTTTTTAAGTTTTATTGTCAATGAATACGCTGGGAATTCTCCTTCCCCCACAAGAAAAAGAATAATAAAATTTGAATTAAAATTAATTAGTCGATGGTCCTTCAGCTCATATGGTCAGGATCTTCAGTTTGTTCTTGAAAATAATCATTGTTGTCATAACATCATTAGGCAAAGATTTCTACCTGGATGCACAAAAAAGTTGGATATTACAGCAGTTTTCGAGGGCTAATTCATCAAGTGTGAGTGACCAACCATCTTCCTGTTTGTTGAGGCTTAGTGTGTTGTTTACTTCAATAATTAATATGGAAGGTTTCTTACGATAATATTTCATCATACACGAATTAATGGGGTAGCAGAAGGTATATACACAAAATAACAGACCAATTGATATGCAATGAAATATAACATTTATTAAACAAAATCAACAAAAGGAAAGTTTAAGACAAGAGTTTCTTTTCCTAGAAGTTAATTGTATACATAACGAAATCTTACTGTGTTGGTTTATTTTAGTGTGAAGCATCCACAGCCCTTTTGCTTAGGTGAAATATTCAGATTGCAATAAGTCCATATTGTTTTGTCGTCTGGCTCCAGATAACATATCTATATTTGAGTACTAGTTAAATAAAAGTAGTGTGAAAGTTTTTAAATTACTTTTTGGGGGTTAGATTCGTAAAGTAACGTTTAAACATATCTTTTCTTTGATTAGCCTTCTTTACGATTTCAGAAATTTGTGATTTTTAGGATAAATCACGTGACACCAGAATATCCAAAATATATTTTACTTGATTAAGACAAACTCCATCTTGTGTTTAAGTGTATTTCTACTTGTTTCTAATCTTCGCCACAACACACTTGCCCGCACTGAATATTAGATACCATTGCAGAGTAAGCGGAAGTTAACAGTATGAAATTAAAGGAGCAAATGACAAAAATATGGTGTGATACGAAGTTTAAAAAAATCCAAGACTATACATTCCTCCAAATTTACGAAAAACCATATTACTACACTTTCATGGACTATCTCATCCAAGCAGCAGAGCAATAGTAAAACTAATCACACGACACTTTGTATGGCCAAATATTACTAATTCAAAATTGGACTAAAACTTGTTTGTCATGTAAACCCAATAAAATTGGTAGGCACACCAAATCTTCTATCGGAACCTACAGTGAGCCGGACGCTCGTTTCACCAATATACACTTAGACTTAGTAGGTCCACCCCCACCATTACAAGGTTATCAATATATTCTCACTGTTGTTGACCGGTATTCTCGTTGGCCAACAGCATATCTAATTAAAAATATAACCATGGAATCTGTTGCAAGGACATAGCTGGGGCATTGGATAACACAATTTGGCATACCAACCACTATCACAACAGACCATGGACTTCAGTTTCAATCTTATGTCTTCAAGGAATTCACAAAAATATTTGGCTTACGTCATATTAAAACGACTGCACGCCACCCATGTTCAAATGGCATGGTGGAGAGATTGCCAACTGAAAGCATCTTTAGCAGCAAAGGGCAACACTTATGACTCTACCAATAATTTGCCACTAATTTTATTGTCCAGCAAAAACACATTAAAGGAAGGTCTACAATGTACACCAACATAAATAGTTTTCAGCACTACCTTAATTCTCCCAGGGCAATTCTTCAAAGATAATAAAAGTATTCAACCTTCAACAACTAAAAGCAAAAATGTCTCGCCTACAATTTGCACCAGCTAGGCAAGTTACCACTCACATTTATGTTCCGAAGGATTTACACATTTGTAAAAATGCACTTATACGAAATGACTTTGTAAAAAAAAACAAAAAAAAAAACAAAAACACTGGCCCCATACTACAGTGGTCCATACATTGTTCAACATAGGACTGACAAATACTTTCTCATTTTGCGCAACAGAAAAACGGAGAATATATCAGTGGATAGGATCAAGCCAACAATGCTATCACAATCACCACATCTAAGTAACAAATCATCCCAGAATGATTCGACAGCAGAAACAAACCAGCAACATCGCACCGCTGAATTGAGAAGAAGGGTCACATGGTCCAAACATTTTAAACAGTATATTACTTACTGACTTTCTCTCAACTATCAATGTGGATGGGTATTTGTAGAGTAGTCGGAAGTTAACAGTACCAAATTAAAGAAGCAAATGACAAAAATAAACACACCACGCAAAGGCACCGCGCAGTCTTTCGGTTTCAAACATACTTCAAATTTTCAAATTATTAAAATAAATAACCAATAAAATCAGCTTCCGACAATAAATAAACACAGGCTTCTGGGGCCTACACGAAGCCATAAAAACTAAACATTCATTCAACTCGGCAAAAGGACTGACAACAGTAAAGAGACACCAGTCAAACTTGTCCTGTCTTTCTCACCAAAGCAACAGTGATCTTGTCTCATAAATTCACTTTTTCTCCTCCTCGCTGAAAAACTATTTCCTTACAGTCAGAGAATATAACTTTATAACTTTCATTTCATGATAAGTAGTTCCAGTTCAGAATTTGTGTATCTTATGTTAAATATTATCATTTTATTTGAACACGCAACATCAACAATCTTTTCACTAATTTTCTTTTTATTCAACAAAATGTCACTCATGGAGTTTTTCTTCAACATCATAACGAACTCCAATCTGAAAGAGAATTTAAATCATCTTGAAGTAATGAGCAGTCTTTTTTGTTGTTGATGCAACGATATAGTTTACTATTATCAGTGAATAATTTAGCAGTTGTTTTTTACCAGATCAGAGATATCGTTTACATAGGTCAAAGACGGGATTGGTTACAAAATGGAGCCTTGTGGGGTAACACTAATGACTTTCTGCCAAAAAGATAAACCTGAAGTAAATGCGAAATAATAACCCCCTTTACCCACTCACTTCAAATTCGGAAGACTGAAAAAAAAGACGGAAAGTAATTCGCAAGCCTATGTGAAATTTTCTTTGGACCAATGAAAGCCTCGCATTCACAAAGATTGACCGGCGAGCCGAGAAGATACAAATAAATTCATAAGCTTATGTGAAATTGTTTTGGACCAATGAAAACCTTGGCTTCCCAGAAATTAGCCGTTGAACCAAGAAAAAAAGAAAGAAAGTAGCGGGCCTATGGAAAATTGTTTTTAAATAAAATGAGGGGAAAAAATAAATTAATAAGAGAAGAGTGTCTGAAGTCATGTGAAAGGTTTCGATTCTGTTCACCGCGTCCAGCGTTGAAGTTTTCGCCGATGTCAAATTAGCTGCCAATTATATTATTGGCTTTTTTACCAGGCACAAGGTTCTTCAAAAATTTTTCCTTCAACAATCCAAGAAATTTAAGTATTTCAAACTATCACACTTTATCTACTTTTGAATGCATCCAACTGTATATCCCTTCTGTCAGCAACGAACTCTCTTACATTTGTTTTAAACATTTTTTTAATATTATTTTGTGTCAGATCAATTAATCTGTTGTATGAACACTTCCTCTTCATGACAATTCGTTAAAACTGCGGACTTTAAAAAGTTCTGATTTATTTTCCTAAAACGAGCTACTGACACTATATCAAGGATGTAAATTGGTATATAAATTCCTTATCTAGTTTTGTTAAAATTACCCGTGTGTTTCCTCGTCATTGTCATCCTCCGTTAATCTTCTTGGTGTGGGTAAATCAACTGTTTATTTTAACCCCTAAACCGACGTCACTATAAATAGGTAACATAAATTATTATATATCATCTTGAAGAACAACCCTCTTTGTCTTTGTAAAAGGACGAATAATTTGATCCAAATGGAACTTTGCCACGAATATCCACTTGCTTCAATTCGAACAGAAGTCTTTGATGAAGCACTGTATTAAAAGCTTTGACAGAGTAGATCATATCAGTTTCCAGTCAAGGCCGGTACAAGAGTCTCGTGCCCCCACCACCACCACCACTGAATGTATGATACGGCCCTCGCGAATCTATGATATCTAATACTTCTCAATTTTCATAAGGTAGTATTCAATGTTGTAGGCGGAATCTTTTTACTTTATTGTATATGAAACATTAAAACAACTAAAGTGTTGATAAGGAGTTAATGATATGGTGATTATTGTCAAATACAAAGCTCTTAAAAGGATCTTGGAGGAGAGAATGAGAGAAGATAGAACATCACCTTTCTTATTCCGATTATAGAAAAAGGAGCAAACAATCGGGGTCGGTGCAAGGGTCTCGTGAGCTCCCACCGAATCTATGATACGGAGCCCCACGAATCTATGATACACACCCCACTATACTACATCTCAATTTTCATAAGGTAGTATTCATATAAAATAAAAATTTTATTGTAACCTATGTACAATAATGGATCATATGCAATATAGATGAACAATTCAACTAGAAAAACTGAAAATAAATACAATGTATCTAAATACATATCAGGGACATGTCATAATAGATCATTCCATCTTAAATAAATCACCAATGTTTTTAACATCAACTTGAGATTAAGATTGTTAAAAAATTGAATAATTTCAACACATTCAATATTATGAATAAAAAATAGTGAATTGTATATAGAGTTTTTACGAGACTTTGCATGATCAAATAAATTCACGGATTTCAACGAAAAGAAAAAGCACCCAGAATCACGTCAAAATCCGCAAAATTGTTCATCCTTTAATAGTCATTTGTGCTTAGTTTAATTTGCAACGTATATAAATGTAGGTAGAAAAAAGGCAAATGTTGATAAGAAATCGTGGGTCGCAAAACACTACCTAGCCAAATCAGGTTCCCACGGTCGTGAGGGGTTGGGGGTAGTACCCACCGGCGCTGCGTACAGTTATTATAGTTCTCAGTCCAGTCATTGAAACATTCCAACAATTGGCTAATGCAGCTTCATTTGGACTGAAAGCCATGTTGATAGTAACTTGATGGTCAAATTCCGTTTACAATTTTATTTTGGGTGGTGCGTTCAAGCAGTTTCACAATAGATCTGTGTATGATCAGATAACTTATTACAATTGAGCTATTGTAATTTTAGGGGTTATAAAGGGTTACAAATACTGTAGATAAGTACGTATAAGGATTATACACACACACACACACATATATATATATATATATATATATATATACAACAAAAACCAAAAATTACCTCAACATAGGGATAATCTATTTCAAGCAGCTATCATATCATTAGCCCCTACGTGTCTGTCTCGGAGCAATGGTGATGATAGTTGCGTACAGACCAGCTTGAAATAGACTATGCCCATGTTGAGGTCATTTTTGTTTTTTTGCAGTAATCATATATGCTCTGTTATAATAAATACATCGAGCTCTCTGTGGAACAGTTCTAATAATTAATATTACTAGGATCCACTCGGATTATATACCAACAGATCGATTACCTGTACTATACACACACATATATATATATATATATATGTGTGTGTGTGTGTGTGCCTTAACCGTAAGAAATGTTTGCATTACTTGTTGATGTCATTTTTATTTATTTGTTGAATATTAAAAATTCTGGAGTACGTTTTCATTTTTTATCTTTAGTTTCTCGAGCACAAGTGACTAATTCAAGTAGTCAATTATCATAGTAAAATGTAATAAAATTCAAAGAAACAATTTACATTTATTTGAAAAATTAATGGAAGTGATAACAGTTTCGAAAATAACCCAGTACTTTTTGAAAAAAAACAAAAACTTTGTTTGTAAAAAATGCATTCTAACTAATTTTTTCTTTTATAAGAAATTAATTATTACTTTAAAAATAATGAAAACGGAGATAGGTTTTAAACTTTCTTATTAAAATGTAATCAAATTCAAAGAAAATTTAGCTTCCATTCTTTTAAATGAAATTAACACGTTTATAAATGGGTTAACGCATAAATATGTTGAAAAATACTTCTAAAAATTGCTAAAATGTTTAAGTGAATAATTCATATAATTCCAAATATAAGGAATTTTACAAAAAGTAACTTTTTCTTTCCAAGACAATTTCACCTAGTATTGAAACAGTAGAACCGTCTAGTAATGGATGCAATGTTTACCTGCTTTTTCCAAATCGAATGGAGCCACTTACGAAAAACAAAAAAAAATGGCGTGAAGTTTATCAATAGTTGGCAGCAGCGACGAAAGGTAAATTTAAAACATGGACATTGGTCTATGATGGTCGTTAATGGTTAAGTGACGTCGTCCCCCGGTCGCAGCGCCAACTGTGACGTTCTATCCTGATCTACCACGGCGCCAGTTGTGACGTGGCCGTTCCAGGGTCCTATCCCGGTCACGACACCAGTTGTGACGTCCCTAAACAGCACCAATTGTGACGTCTTCGCCGCGGCGCCAGCTGTTCGCTCCTTGCTGCTCCGTCCGGGTGTCGCTGCTCCAAACGTGACGTCCGCCTGTCGCGTCAGTCGTGTTGTCTCGTCCTGTGACGACCAACTGGCTTGGTATCGGTCGCGGCACCCAAATGTGACGTTCTAACCTTTTGGTGATTCGGGTGGGAATCTGGTTAGATTTGATATCAGCCTCACCGTTCCCAACTCGCTTCCAACGCCTGGTTACCAAGGTAACTGCACTGATCTCCAGTCTGCCTACCCACGTTGTGAATTGATCTTAGACAGACGAGATCAAATAGTGGTTGGGGCCGTAATGCAAATTGAGTTCAACGGGGGTGATAACACACACATATGCATAAAAGAAAATAAAATGAAAACTCAAAAAGTTCAAAGTATCAAAGAAAAAGGTAACAAACTTTATGTCTAGTTGTTCGATACATAGGACTGCATCTATCTCCCCACCCGTTCTGTGGATTGTGACACGTCGTTTTCGCTAGGCAAGTTTTAACGCTTCAAGTTGTTTGCTCTCTAAGAAAATTGTGTTTCGGTGTGTCTTTGGACGAAAGTCGAAAAAAACTTATTTCGGTGGTCTGGTCCTAAGCCGCTCTTCAAAATAATTGTTCTTGGTTGAAGAGGAGTCCGAAATTTTGCGTGAATCTTGGTCAGCTATCTCGAGGCGGCTTCAACTCTGGAAACTGGAGCTCGAACTGTCTGGACACTCATCTCTGCCGCCAGGGCCCGAACTTTCTGGGCACTCATCTCTGCCGCCAGGGCCCGAACTGATTTCTGCCTGTTGGGGCTTCGTTTTTATTGACGCCGGCCAAAACCGGGGTGGGTCTCTTGGCGTCGGGGGTTCCTCGATAATTCTAAATACATATCCACCTCTTTTATTTCTGGTTAGGGATTTTCCACTCTTTTCCATTTTTGGTAACTTTTTTCCTCCCACTTTCTCACCATACTTCTGAGGGCGTGAACTGCCCTCCCACTTCTTCATAGCAGCTTCTCATACTTATACTCTGGATGGGGCGTCGACAGCCTTCTTCGTGCGTCACGTGATCACTCTCGGCCAATGAGGTCTTGGTCGGGTATCTTTCCTCCTCCTTCGTGCGTCACGTGATCACCACTTGACCAATGATGTCTTAGTCGGGCGTGAACAATCCGCGACTTTGTTTCGGAAAAAAATACCTTGCTTAACTAAAAAAAAATAATTATCTCTACTCTTTCCTTTTTCTTCCTTTCAAATCACCGTTATCACTTCTCTAGCCACGAACGGATAATATGACAACTCTTTGTTCAACACGTGGCGTTTGTCAGGTAGTTTATCGCTAATTCATCAAGATGGTTGGTTTTTCCTGACATGGCCTCAGAAAAGAATTATCCCCAAAATTTCAGTCAGTCTGTCGTCTCCAAGGAAGAAAGAAAAACATTTCTGGTTCCCATTTATTTTCCTTCGGTACATGTGTCTGATAACATAATTTTATTATCGCGGGGCAAAGCTGTTTTGTTGAAAGGAATTCGGTCAGAGCTCTGCTTGTGTGGGATTTAATTTTTCATATCTGTCCAAAGTCCTTTTTAGTGGCCTGTTTCTCGTTACTTATCGAAATAGCATTTTCACTTGAATTTTTCCTGGGCCAGTGGTCTAGCCATTCGTTTACGTACCTAGATAACATAGCCGTTATCAAAACACATCTGGTTCCTTCTTTCTTTTCCTTTTCTTTTTTTTTTATTCAGAAATTCCCTGTCATTCTAATGACACACTTTTTCACTTGTTACTTATCAATATTTTCATTGTCTCTTAGGCCATGTGTGTGGCTGTTTTATCACCTATGATCCGTCTCGCATTTCTTTCTGCCTTCTTTTCTTTCTCTTTCTTTCTCTGCCTCGTAAATGGTGCCACAATCCTCCCCTAACCGATTTGTCATTTACCCGTAAATGACACCTAAACCCAAATACACCATTTAACATGCATCATGCATTTGTACCATGCAATTCTATACTACTTTCCTACATGCAGTGTCATGTTCTCTTTCATCTTCTTCTAATGTTCTTTTTCAAGTTCTTCGGTTCTACATGCAATGTAATATTCTTTTTCATCTTCTCCTGTTCTACATGCAAATGTAATGTTCTTTTTCATCTTCTCTTGTTCTACATGCAAATGTAATGTTCTTTTTCATCTTCTTCTGTTCTACATGCAATGTAATGTTATTTTTCTTCTTCTTCTGTTGTACATGCAAGTGTAATGTTCTTTCTCATCTTCTTCTGTTTTATATGTAATGTAATGTGTGCGTGTGCCTGTGGGTGCAGATGTGGTTACTATGGCTTGTTCTTCTTGGTCAATGTTTTCCTCTCCGCCGTGGGAGGTTTTTCCGCCGCACGTGGCGGTCTCACGCCAGCCTCCTCCGCTGGTCTTCCTGCAATTTCTTCGCCAATTCCGTATGAGTAAGGAACACTGCTCGGCATCTCCCTCTCGAGTTGCTGCATGCTCATTAGATTGTCGTTCGCTAATCTCCTCTTACTCTTAACCTTCCATATTAATATACCCCGATGGCTATAACTATGAATGTACCCATCACTATTGACCAACTTATCGCGATCTGCTCATCGTCTTCCCAAGCCACACCTTCGTTTCCCAACGCACTTAACTTGTCCCTCAATTGATCCATATCGATCTTTTCTATCGGCTTCATTAGTACTGGCATTTTATTCAAGGTAACATTAGAGAATCCCTTCACTATTGGCTCCCACAATTCTGTACAATTGACTAAGCCTCTGCCAATCATTTCTATGATTGAATCTTTCTCTTCATATCTTTCTTCTTCCTGGTAATAGGGGGGTAAGGAAATAGATATCCCAAATGCCGAACATCCCATGGGTAACAGGGATAATGGTGGCCTTACTCTTAATGTCCTTGTGGACTCTCCCCACATACCCTAGACAAGCTGATAGGTTTTGTGTGGCTACTGCCCACACCCCGTCTGAAACGCTGATAGCTTGTGGTAATGCCGTGTTTGCTAATACCTCCACTTGGCAGGTTCTCTTAATTCCTTCTCTTCCCTTCAAACAATTTTAGTATGCACATTTTGCGGTTACCAGTTTTATAGATAGGGCTTAACGAGGTACAAGTCCCTAGAGCATCATCTCTACACTTTCCAGCTTCTTCAGCTGTTAGCAACATGAATTTCGTTCTCCCCGAATTTAAAGCTATGTATTCTGTTTCCACTTTGTACCTTGCTATCATTCCCAAACCTTGATCTCTTCTGGGGTAGGGAATGGGTAAATTTATAACCTGTTATATCTCAAATATACTCTCTCTATCTAACAACGGAACAGATATCACAACCAATAGTCGCCTATTTTCTAACAAGGTCACACATCCTAGTGCATTATAATATTTCCACAATTCTTTGGTGGGGTCCACTGGCAGCCTTAAATGGTGGGGTACCTCGGCCTGTATTCCGAGTAGCGCTTCCCTTCTGTATCATTAATTACCTCTTGTCTCAACCCTGCCAGGTTATCTATTAACCAATTGATTCTGGCTCTGTTTTTGGCCACTTCTAACCTTGTCACATTTAATATTGTCACACTC
This sequence comes from Acanthosepion pharaonis, assembly GCA_903632075.3. Classification (NCBI taxonomy): domain Eukaryota; kingdom Metazoa; phylum Mollusca; class Cephalopoda; order Sepiida; family Sepiidae; genus Acanthosepion; species Acanthosepion pharaonis. The sequence continues at coordinate 1,707,499 of CAHIKZ030000256.1, forward strand.
TCCCTTGCCACCTGAGCAAGCGTCCTCTGGTTTACCTCCGCTTCTCCCAGTTTCCTTCTTATGAATTTAACGTCATCTTCAGTCACTGTTCCAAACAGGACACTTAACGCTTTTCCCACAATCCTGATCTCTTTTGCGTCTGCAGTAACTCTATTCCCTTCAGGTAATTTTGCATGTCCCTCCATTGAGCCTCTATCATAGTGGCCTCCGATCCCAGGGAGTGTAATAAACTAAGATACCCTTTTTCCTTGGGATAATCTTGTCCTACTTTCAACCGGGCTGCATTAGCTCATTTCTTAACTTATTTAGTAGCGACTCGTATGGTTTCAAATCTATCACGAATGTGATCAACCATTTAGACCTGGTTATTATTACTTCACTCGTCTTTTTAAAAATGGTGTTTCGGCTGTGCTTCCCAGCTTCCGTCATCGTCACCATCAGCGTGGCTACCATCATCATCATCATCAACCCTTTCATCTTGATCATTCCTGCAAGGTAACAAAATTCTCTTGTTGTTATTCTTCACAACCATTCAGTCTTGCTCAATTCATCACTCAATTATTCCATAATTTCTTGCTAAGTTCAGCTCTTCCCTCCTCTAACTAACTCCTAGCAGACAGAATGGTCCGGACAGGTGTGCGTGGCGCTCACTCCAAAGGTCGTACTTCATGACACCACTGATGGCCAGTTAGCAATGCCAATAATCTTCTTCCGTCCTTCGTGAGGTGTAGCTCGCGACTCCATCCCTCCATCCACATCCACCACAGTCAGCCAGCAGGTTTTTGGATGAGCCAGTGTCGTTATCTGTAGACACTGAATGCTTCTATTCTGCACAGCCTTCTTGTTCTACTGAGATTTGGGGTTCTTCACCCTTCTTGATCTCATCTTCCGAGGTGGTCCCTGCTCAACCTCTAACCTTCCCTCTGTGTTTAATTCCCGTCCAGGAGGTGTTTTGTCCTCTTCTTCATCCCCTGATTCTTCCTTCTGTTTAGAGTCCTCGTCCTGGACGTCTTTAATACCTCTTGACTCTATGTCTAGATCTCTCCTGTTCCTTAGCCTTTCCTTGAGCTGGGAAAAGGGTATTTGATCCTCTTCCTCCCACTCGCTGGGCCCTTCGTCCTGTTCAGGGTGCCTCTTTTTCAGAGCCCTCGACTGCTTGATTGGATCTCCTTTTCTCTTCCTTTTCTTTGGACATGGGGGTGCGATAGCGACCTCACAGGGTCTTCTCTGCACCGATTCAGTCGACGACTGAACATCGCTGATCCCCGCCGAGGGTTCCAACTCCGTCACTCGGATCGCTTCGTCTATCTGGTCAAGTCGATCTATCTCCTCATTTTCTTCGGAATCTTCCTCCGTCTCCATTTCTTCCGGCTCAACCAGAGTTACCTTCCTTGTCCTTGTCTTCTTAGGCCTCGGCTCGCTCATTTCCAGGTTAGCTATTTCAGCCTTCTTCAGATCATTGGCATGGACCCTCCTTGCTCGTCCTGCCACTTGATCCCATATTACATATGATACTGGACCCGTCTGCTCTACTATCCGGTAGAACGGTTCCCATCTTTGGTCCAGCTTTCCTTCTCTCTGGTGAATTTTATAGTAGACAGGGTCCCCAACCTTCAATTCTACTACCTTTCTTTCAGCATTCACTCTCTCATTTCTTTTCTTCTGGGCCCTCTTTTATTCTTCTTCTGGCCTGTACAAATATTTTATGTTGTTGTTCCAGCAATAGCTGATGATGATCGTCTCCCCATATACTTTCTTCGGGGCTTCAATAGGTTATCCACAGGCAGGACCACGTTTCTGCCAAACAACAAAAGTAAGGAGAAAATCTGGAGGTTTCGTTTATCGTAAACCTCACGGCCGCCAGAACCTGCGTCAAATACAAGTCCCAATTTCCAGTGTTCTCTCTGACCAGCTTGGCCAATACATCTCCCAAAGTTCTATGAAACCTTTCCACTTTAGCATTTCCTTGGGGGTGATATGGAGATGTTTTTACGTGCTCTATATTCAAACCTGTCAGAACTTCTCTCATTATGCTGTTTATATTCTCCGTGCCATTATCTGTTACCAATTGCACAGGGGCGCCATACCTAGGGAAGATTTCACTTATTATCAAACCGGCCACAGTTCTAGCCTTCTTGTCTGGTACTGCAAATGCCTCAGGCCAATTTGTTAGCCAATCAACAAAACTCACTATATAGTTGTTTCCTTGTGCAGTTTCCCCATATGGTCCTGATACATCCATACTCACTTTCTCGAAGAGGAAGTTCGGCACGTCCGTCTCCTCCAATGGTGCCATTTCCTGCCTTCTGCTCTGCGACTGGCACACTACACAGCTCCGAACATAGTGACCTCTCCGTACAGTTTGGGCCAATAGTACTTTCTTCCTATTAGATCACATGTCCTATCAATTCCCATGTGACAGAACCACTCGTGGCACTGTTCCAATATCTCTGGTCTTAAACTTTTGGGCACATACAATTTGGGCTTGACTTCTTCATCCCTGCCTGAGAGATAATACAGCCTTTCCTCTATTATGGCATACTTGGTGGTCTCTCCTGCCTTCACCTTTTTCTCTCAGGGCAGCTATTTCACTGTCTGCCTGCTCCTTCTCAATTCCTTCTGTCCAGAAGGGATCGGTTATTATCTGTGCGTCCCCTTCTTCGTCCGATTCTAACATAGGGCGGTCTTTTAGCTTATTAGAGTTAATTACTCCTATTCTATAGGCCTTATCATCTACTCCGTGCTCTACTTTTACAGATCTTTCTTCCAGTTGTTTCGGTATTCTTGAGAGTAAATCTGCGCACGTGTTTTCCTTCCCTGCCAAATACTCTATCTTACAGTGGTAGCCACTTAACTTAAGTGCCCACTGTTGAATTTTCTTATTATTTGTCCATTCTGCCTGCAATAGGTACTGCAAAGGTTTGCGGTCTGTTTTTATAGTAAAGACGGCACCATTCAAATAGTAGTCCAGTTTTTGGAGAGCATACATGATGGCATATGCTTCTCTTTCTATTACTGGCCATCTCTGTTGTGTCTCTGAGAGCTTATGAGAGAGGAAGTATATCGGTACTTCCTCTGGTATGCCTGGCACTGGTCCTTCTTTATCGGGACACGGCTGGGTAAGAACTGCTCCTACACACTGCTCACTGGCATCAGTGTATAGTACCATGGGCTTGCTGAGGTCTGGGTACGTCAGCAGTGGGACGGCTGTCAACTGTTCTTTTAACGTATCAAATGCCCGTTGACAGTCCTCTGTCCACTTGAACCTAGCGTATTTCCTCGTCAGGGCTACTAGTGGTATGGCAATTCTCGAAAATGCCGGGACGAAGCGTCTGTAGTAACCTATAGCTCCTATAAAACCTCTTACCTGTCTCACTGTCTTAGGTTCTGGCATTTCCCTTACGACTTTCACCTTATCCATGTCGGGTTTAATACCGTCTCCGTTCATGACAAAGCCCAAATATCTAGTCTCCTCCTTCAGAAACTGACACTTCGACAATTTTAATTTTAAGCCGTGTTTTCTTAACCTTCCCAACACTTGTTTTAGATGGAAAAAGTGTTGTTCTACTGTCTCCGAAAATATTAAGATATCGTCCAAATATGCCATGGCAAAGCTCTCGTATCCTCCTAACACTATTGACATTAGCTGTTGGAAGATTCCCGGAGCATTAGCTAAACCGAATGGCATCACCCTGAACTGAAACAGTCCTAGGTGACACGCAAATGCGGCCTTCTCCTTGTCAGCCTCATCAAGGGCTACCTGCCAATACCCGGACCTCAAGTCCAACGTAGAGAAGTACTTTGCCTTCCCTAATAATGCCAATATGTCATCTATTAGTGGCAATGGCACCGCCAACGGCTTCGATATAGAATTTAGTTTCCTAAAATCTACACAAAAACGGTGCCCGCCATCTTTCTTACCCACTATTACTATTGGGAAGCTCCAAGGGGAGATCGATCTTTCGATCATCCCAGCTTCCAACATCTCTTCTACTGCCTCTTCTGCAAAGGGTCTTTTATGAATAGGTGTCCGGTAGGGTTTTAACTTCACGGGGGGGGGGGTGATCTCCGGTGTCGATTTTCATTTTGACGGTGTGGGTCTGGCCCAATTCCTAATCTGACTGGGCTACCACGTCTCGATTATCCCTCAACAGACCCCCCACTCTGGTTCTAAATTGATCCGGTGCTAATATATCTTCGTCCACTATTCCTTCTGTTTGCTCTACAAGTTTTCTTCGTTCCTCTTCGAATCTCACCCGATTCAGAGTCCGTAGGGGAAGCGCTTTCCCTATCTCTTCCACTCTCCTAACCTTTACAGTCTTTTGGGCCTGGTTCACCATCATAATGGGCACTAATTCAGCTGCCTCCACCACCGTCTCACACAGAGTTACCTCGTTCTCTTCTAGGCCCTTCCCTTCTACAGGGACCAACTGCAGGGGTCCTTTTCCTATTTTCTTCCCTGACATTAACCTACCCTTTCCCGACACCGCCGTCCTACGGGGTAGCTTTACATCTTCCTCCACCACTATTGTTATCTCTTCTTCTGGTGGGCATCCCAATGGCGTTCTCTCGCCATTAACTATCAACACAGTGGGGTTGAACTCTATCTGGGCCCTCTGGCTCCGGAGCCAATCTTCTCCCAAGATTGCCTCCGTACACAGGTCGGGGGTTACGTAAAAATTTTGGGTGCTTCTTAATTTCCCAATCCTCACAGGGAGCCTCACCATCCCTTTTATCTTCAGGGGGGCTCCATCTGCTTGCGTGACCTCTATGTCCGCTTCCCGTAACCTACTCTTCCGTTTCGCCCGCCTGTATGCTTCCTCTCTCATCAATGACACAGATGCTCCTGTGTCTACCAGAGCTTTCATCGCCTTACCCACTATCTCTACTCTACCGGATAGCTCTTTCTCTTGCGTCAGCGAAGAGAACACTTGAGCTTTCCTCTTCCTGGGTTCCCACCCTTGGGTCATCCCAGCCATAGGCGCCGGTAGCAATAAATCACCTTCATTATTTTTACGAGGGGGGAGTTCTGCGCTTCCCGCACCTGGGCGGCCCCGGTCGGACCTCTCCCAGTCTCCCGCGGCTGTTCCTAAGGATACAGCTTCTCTTCAGGTGCCCTGGTCTCCTACAAAACCAGCACCTTCTTGCCGGACAGTTCGCCGCAAAGTGGCCCGCCTGACCACATGTCCAACATTTTGCTCTTTTTTTCTCCAACTGGGCTAACCTCCCGTTTACTTCCGGGGGGACCTGTCCTCTACCCAAGCGGTTCGCTCGACCACTGGTCCAAGCTTTTATTTCCCTTCTTTTTAACAGGGCCACCCTCCCTCTTAATTCCGGGGTGGCCCGCTGGCTTTTCCCTGGTCCTGTCTCTTGGGCTCGGCCTTCTTTGTTAATATCGGTGGGGCACCTTTTCTCAGCCCGCACCACTTGGCCAGGTGTCCTTTCTTTCCACACCTGGTGCACCTGTCCTGTTCGAAGTCTGGGGGCAAACCCCACTTCGTCGGACATTCCGCCGCCCTGTGGTCCTCATGCCCACAGGTCCAGCAGACCAGCCCGTATCTACCCGGCGTGGGCTTATAAAACCCATGCCTGGTTGACCATGCCTTTCTATTGGGGTCTTCTTCCCACACCTCAGGCTGATCTACTTCTAGTTTGACCTTCCGATTCCACGCGGGGGGTCTTCCGCCTACCCACCTTCTTCCGGCCTCTTGACTTAGTATGTTTCCTTCCACACCTTTTCACCTTTTCCCATACGCCCTGGCTTTCCTTGGCCAGCTCTATCGCTGCCGACAGTCTCAGCGGTCCCTCTTTCAGCACGTCATGACGAACACGCTCGTCACTTAGCGCCTCTACATACAGGTTTGCTAGTTGAGCCTGCATGACCGCATTGTCTCTAACCACTTCCGGGAAGGCCAATGATGACAGCTTCCCCGCTCGGGCCCCCAATTCTCCAGGGGTTTCGTCCCGCAGCTGTGTCAGCTTTAGGAGGGCCCTCATGGTCTCTATAGCCGTGCCCTCGTCGGCGAATTCCTTGGTCAATAGTCCCTTTAATCTTTCCCAAGACAAGTGGGGTTCACTCTCCAAGAGCCCCTTCATAAATTCAGACGCTTTCCCCTTCGTGGCATCGTACGCCAGATACAGGGTTTATTAGTACTTGTATAAGGAAAAATCAGTTATTCTAAAAAAGAATGTTAATACAATATTAACCCACAAAACGAAATATGTTTCGGTTTTGAATAATCCTCAAAGGATTGACAAGCCGTAAAAAGGCAAGTCAATCAATAATCAGTCACTTTCGCATTGCCGTGACGTAGATTCACTGTGCATTTTTTATAAATATTTTCATTGCAATTGTTCTGATGAGCATTCCTTTTTGGTACCCCGACCGCGTGAATTTAAGCCTCGATTAAGCTGGAGTGTGGCTTTTAAGCTAGTATTAAATAAATAACTAAACTAATATGAATTAATACAATTTTTTTAATATTTAATTTATTTACGCATGTATTTTGAATAGGAAAAATATTTATATGTTTTTGTTTTTCGTTATTTTTTACTCGTTTTTAAACATTCCTAGAATAAAACCAATATAGTAAGCAACATTATTACGCGAATGAAAATTTCAATAATGAATTTATGGAGAAAAAAGTGATTCGTGTTTGTGAATAAATATAAATCACAATCGAATTAACGAGTGTGATTTTTAAGAAATATATAAATAAAAAAATTACTATTCACACAGACCGCGGCAGAAATACCTCCCACACATCTCAGAAATGCCTCCCAAATAATGAAAAGACGGGTATATGTGGGATGTATTTCTGCCGACCCTGTATATACAAGTTATCTCCCTTTAATTTTTTTAACTTAATTTTTCGGTGAAGTGAACCATTCTGCAAAGTGAAAATTTGGTTTAACGCTTTCGGCGAAGACAATTTTCGTGCAAATTACATTCGCTGTTATTGATTACCTCCCTGCGTCATCTATTTCATAATAGTTGGAATCAAAATAACGATGTTCTTTCTTGCCACACACTTTAGCTTCTCTCTTCTCTTCGGAGCATCTTATTGCGAAAGGTCAGTAGAGTTGCAAGAAGACTGAGCTAATTGATTCCTTTTTCATTTTTCTGTGAGTGAAAGATAACGTAAAAATGTTACGGGGTTATGATTTTCAAAAAGAATTCAGATCATCAACTTCCAAAATAATAAACAAATTTATTATGGAAGTAAGAGACAAAGCATTGGAATTTCTTGCTAAGATTCTCTTACGTATAAAAGTAAAAAACGTATTTTATGGATTGAGTGGAGAAAAATAAAAGAAAGTGACAATGTCTAACAAATGTACCCACAAAAAATGGTGTATCAAAAGAATGTTTTTTCCTCTTGACACCGGTATTACAGTATACTCCCTCAGCAATTTTTATTGCCTTAAAAAGCTATTTTAGAATTTGAATAAAACCCAAATATATGAAACTGGATTTATGCATTTCTTTTTTTTAAAACAATAAATATTGTGAAGGGAGTATACAGTAACAGCGGTGTCAAGAGATAAACCGTCCTTTTGATACACCGTTTTTTAGTGGGTGAGGGCGCGAATGTTAAACTTTACCAAAAGTTTTTTTCTTTTTAGAAACAGAGAAGAGAAAATGTAAAATTGCATAAAATATTGTATTGTTCGATTATACAGAGTGCGGCAGAAATACCTCCTACATATACTACTCATAAATACCTCCCACGTAATGGTGCCTTCATCTAGCTAATGCCTTACCATTATGTGGGAGGTATTTCTGCCGCACCCCGTGTAAGCTTGGCGGTATAAGTTCAAAGTTCAAATATTTCTGTGAAACTGAGTTCAAAAGTTCACTGGTGAGTAGGTTGTAGCAGACAGGAGTTTACTTCATGTATTAAATGGTGTTACTGTTAAGGATTGTAGGGATGCGTTTGAGAAACTTCCAAATAAAATTGATTCAACACATACGTGTGTTTTTCCATATACATTTAGTCAGAACAACATGATTTGGAAAAAGAGAGGAAAATATAGTTGTTAATTTGGTGTACAAATACACAAAGGTTATTAAAAAAATAGATTATAGTATACTGTGTGTGTGTGTGTGTGTGTGTGTGTGTGTGTGTGTGTGTGTGTGTGTGTGTGTGTGTGTGTGTGATGGGCACGCGCGTACGCGCGTGTAGACGTACCCCACGTTACTTGGAAGAAGGCGACTTGCCCGTTGAGACTGGACAACGTGTGGTGTCTACTGCATGTCTAATGGATGGGAAAGCAAAAAAGAGAAAAAGAAAGTGAGTCTGTCTGTAGTAATAGACAAAGTTTAATAGATAAAATAAAAAGAGTTTTCTTAAATCTCTTGAAAGTACCACCTACTTATCATCTTCTTGAGATTAACACCAGCATTCATAAGGACTAGTTAATTTCCTTCCTCTACTTCTTTCTCCCTCTTGCTCCAAGATTTAGCAGTCGCAGTTAAGAACATCCCCGCTACGGCACGCTCGTCTATCCGGTCAACTGATGACTGAACTCCCGCAAACACGCACATGTACACACGAGTATCGCACACAGAGACAAGCACATTCTTAATAGCTAAATTTTTAATGTCTTTTCCTTTGTTTTCAACTATGTACACATTAATAATGTAATTTCTTTTTGTTAATACACGCATTAATTTTTTGTTTAAAATCCATGTTTTGTGACTTATTTTTGCCAGGACACACATTGATCCGCCAATATTGTTTGCGGAACATTAAAGGAGCCATTAAATATTTACTGAAAAAAGTTCACACCTTGCAACGGAGGTGGTGATTCCTGTAACAATTTTGAAAGTCTTTATCCTAATCAGCAACAGCCAACAAAGGGTAACAACAAAAATCCATTCTACATTCAGAAAAAAATGTTCGATAGTACCATCGCTAATTCCCAGCTTACGTCACTGTAACGGCTTCTGTGATGTATGAGTAGCAAACCGATTATGGGTGCAGAAAGTGGAAGCAATGAACAAATTTCAAATTCTGATACCTTCATTTTTGCATTAATACCCTTTTAAAAGTTTGTTTTTCTCTGCCCCTAGCTATGACTTAAATAGTAGGCTAGATACGGCTTTTTAGCCTTGGGTGGCAGACAGTGTCGGAGAAAGACCACTTTGAATTAAAAAAATTATGGTAAAAGCAACGTGAATCTTGTTGCGGATTTGAATCAACCCACAACAAAGAAAAAGGAGAAAAAGGTGTTTAAATATAAAATATTTTTATTTGCGTGTTCTTACAACTAAATTTTTCGTACCGTGTATGAATGTTAAAGTTCTTACAGTTGTTGTTTGTAGTTGTTTGTTAAGATGAAAAGAAATGTGATTTCTTCTCGTGTATATGTGAAAAACAAGAGGGAAGGGAAAAGGTGTAAGTGTCACGTAGCTTGTTGAGGAAGACGGGTGTATGAGAATTTTAAGCCGTACGTGTCGTGAATTATTGCCGTATGTTGCCGTTCCGTCTCATTACTGGCTTGTCTGGTCTAGAAACTTTGCTTATATACCCTTCAAAGAGATCACGAAACATGCTTTTATTTGTCGGCGGTATAGTGACCTGTTATTTGAAAAAAATGAAATATTTATTTTCAAAGCAATAATTTATTCACCGGAAGGATGCACGAATTCTCCGACCCAGAAACCATTTTTTATTATTTGGTGTTTGACTGTTTTGCTGTTTATTTCAGTCTTTCACTCTACAAACTAGTCCATTATCTTTCTCAATAAGTCATGGCATTTCCCAGATAATAAGATAAAGATATCTGTGGAATTAAAAAAAATATCTGAAAATTAAGAAATACTTTCTTTTCTTTTTCTTTTCAGATCATAAAATTAATTGAAATCTGTTGATGGGTTTAATGTTTTAGCTTATTAAGGGAAATAACTCTTGTATATTATTTTAGAGTAACTTTCCTTTAAAAGCGGTGTAAATTTTAAAAAGTTACTTTTACATTTGGGAGAAATATAGATTCGATTTTATCATGACTATGAGGACAGATTAAGATAAAGTACTTTTTTCAAACCAAAGGTCAGTGGAAATAATCAGTCACGAAGCTGAGTGAAGTTGTTTACATTCCATCCGATTTATATTTTGTTAACAGTTTCTTACAAAAAAATTAAAATATAATGGCTTTATTAAATCGTCTTTTACGGATTGGCTGTGAGAAGAAAATGTTATTGAATGACATAAGATATGTAAGTACTTCTTTGTCTAGCAACTAATTAATTTATATAATTTTTTAGTTTATTCTTACTGTCTTACATCAGTAAGTCAAAAGGTGTAACTGTAAAACTTAAAAGCCAAGCGAAACGTTGTTTTTAGTTTCGCATTATTTTTATGCTATTTTTATTCAGTTTTTAATTTCAGTATTTGCACTTTGCTTTGGTGTTTCGAATAAAAGAAACAACTGCCTACAATATCTTAGAATTTGAACGTACAAACAATGTTTATATATTTGATGTGGTTCTGTCGATAGTTATTTTAAAAACCACAGGTGCTACGTTTATCGTTGCCTTGTCGGCCGAGCTGTGAAAAGTTGGAAAATTTTTATTTACAGAAATTTAGAATAGTGAGAAGACATCTTTTCAATAACTTCAGTGGTAAAATTTTGTATAATACGCGTCTGATGGCAAAACAGACTATAATTTTTGTTGCCGATCTTTTTCATGGAATTGGAAGCTGCAGACGACTCCTTTTTATCAGAGGATTTTATCCTCAGTCAGATATTTATCCTCGGTCGTTTAAGACGTTTTTGTATTCTGGCTCCGTGGTTAACTAATTAAGTTTACCACGTAAAATAAAGTGTTACCTTTAATTCAACTTACAATATCGAATTATTTACTTTTTATAGAGTTAATATTGATTTAGCTTTTAAAAATTTAATAGCTATATTATTGGTTTTATATTTATGGATGGGAAGAGAGGAGGGTAAGTTTTCACATCGAAGGACTTTGTGAGAAAATTTTATTAGCTTCGGTAGAATTCCGTAGCTGAGATTTGTTTATATTTGAAAAAACTTTGAAGAAAAGATTTTGTTAGCTTCGGTAGAATTCCGAAGCTAAAAGAAGTAATTTAATTTCCTAGAAGGGGAATTATTGCATTATTTGTTTGTTGACTCGGAGAATCAACGTTTCTTTTTGTTTGTTTGGCAGAGTCGTTGGATGCGGGAAATTCTGCCCCTATTCACATTCTTTACTTTAAAATAAGATTTAAAATATTTTAAAGGATATTCTTCATGGAATAAGATTTTAAAATAAGATCTTAGACTGGGTTAGGCTTTTTTTGTGTTTTATAATTTACACTTTCAGCTCCTGAGGAAGTGAAAAAGAGTTTCAAAGGAAGAAAAAGAAATGTATTTGAAGAAAGAACATTAAAGAATCTGAAGAAATTGAATTGACTGTTAAAAGATTTTATAACAATATTTGTTTATTGTAAAGAAAAAGTTGAAAAAAAAAAAGAAATGTGTTTTTGTTGTCTGCTTGTTAGAATGAGATGAGACTGACATTATTTATGTAAGTAAATAAATCCATTTTATTTTTTTGTTCATCGTTCGTTACTACTTAGCATATGGAACAATATGCATGTAATTTTTTATATTATTAAAATAAAGATTTATCTGTGAATATTGTATTTTAGTTGTTATCCAATAATTTTAAGCTCGTCTGCTTATTTAAGTAGTTAGTTTCCTATGAAGAAGCCGGGAACAAAATCGGCAGTTTTAGTCTTCTTGTGTGTTGATATATTTATTTATAATTTAAATATATTAATAATGTAAGATCGTACACGGGGGAAACTTGAATTTGAGAATTTAATTTTTCCATTTAAATTTGGGTTTTTAACATCACCCAACACCGACACACAATATAGAAAATATTTTTTCTTCAAATACACCGATTGCATCCCTTGGAGAATAAGAACCTCACGGAAAGGAATTACCTTTGGGGTGGATACTTTTCTTTTCTTTTTTTTTTTTAATACTAATGTTCACCCAATACAAGACCCAAGAGCCACTCAAAGTAGAGAGTTACTGTGTGGATTTGCGTAAGATTTAGCGTAAAAAAGACAAGCGTTAGAGGAGTACAGAGCTAAAGCAGACTTTTTGCAAGAAAGAACCGGAAACCTAATCCTTATAAACAGGAAACAAGATATAACAAAAATAAAATCAAATAATTAGTGAATAAAATTTTCAGAGTTCAGGAGGAATGTGAACCGGACCGCGGGTATAAACTGGACCTAGATCAGCCTAATTCATTGAGATAAAAAAAAAAAACTTATATTTGTCATTCAAATGACCAACAAAACTAGAAGTTGATATGTTGGTACACTAACCAACCCAATGTTTTATCATAAATCATAATTGATCTTTACATTTTTTTTTTTTTTTTAACAGGTTTTCATCAGCTATTTTTATCTAACAACTTCCTTTATCTGCTCATTCTCCATTTCAATCCATAAATTGATCTGCATGAATGAGCAACATCAACTACTAAACTGATTGGTTAAGGCTTTAGTTTAAAAACTGAACTTACAAAACAGTTACTTACTAGGATGCCCTTACTCGTCCCTGTAATTATTAAAGAAATAAAAATAATAAAATATTTTTTATCATTTTTAATGCTTGAGTTAAGCTTTTTGAAGAATAATCTGTTCACAGATCTAGTCTCTCTAAGTGAATTGATTTTCTTCAGACAAATCTTGAATCAGCCACAAGAAAACATGACAAAGGAAGAGAAAAGATTTGAGGCTTTTCTTTTATACAATGCCACCTAGTAAGTGTTAAGACAAGCCCCCTAGCTGACACAGTTGGGTAATCCTACCCAAGCTGCTCTAAACCCTGTAATAGATTGATATCTTTGACTGCTTTGGCAGAAAGAAAGATGAAGAGGTAATCTTGACCTTTGTGCTTGCAAAAAAAAAAAAATGGAGTGGCAAAAGGACAGTTTTTCCATAAACACCATTATTATCTTAACTACCTTCACTCCTCGACAATGTTTATTGTTTTAAAAGCAATGATTAGAATTGTAATAAAGCCTAAACATATGAAAGTGAATTTATATATTTTCTTTATTCTTGAGAATTGTCAACAGAAATAATAAACAATTTTATTTATTGAAATGGTTAGCAAAACATCAGCTAATTACCACTTTATAAAGAAATAAATATGAAAACAATTTTTCATTCATAAATTTATACACATTTACTAAATTATTAAAATATGTGAAACAATTATATGGAAATCATTATTTACCATTTTATAAAGTTTGAATCAGTTGGCAATTTCCAACCATTTCAATAAACAATATAATAGTGTAAATAAACAATAAAAGTGTTTAATATTTTTGTTGTAAATTCTCTAGGACAAACAAATGTATAAATACACTTTCATATGTTTAGATTTTATTACAATTCTAATGTGTCTATTGGATATATACATTGGGGAGTGATTACTTCTTTGTACAAGTAAACAAAATAGCCACAATATTACAATCATAAAATTCATATGCAACAACATCCATTCTCTCAAATTTGGCTTTTGTTTCTAATAAATAATTTCTCACACAGCATGTGTGGATGTGCAGGTGGTATAATGGATAGTAGCTCAGAATAAGAAATCTGAGAGCTGTGTTCAAATTCCAGTCAGATTTGATACATTCACTTATGCACAAATAACCTTGGAAAAGCTCACAGTGGCTGGCTGATGTGCATGTTTTTGCATAAAAAAATTCAATTAACAACGTTCAAAAACTAAGTAAAATCTCAATTCTCATTTATCAAGCTCATCACAGTTGTACCCAATGAACTTCGGTATTCACAGTGGTCAACGAGCCAATGCAATATTCACTTGCAAAAATTACTCTAACAATCAAAAATATGTTTTGTGTTCAAATAACCGATAAAGAGTTGATAAACCTTAAAAACAAATCAATCTCACACAGCACATGAATAAATACACTGTTTAAAAAATGAAATATATGGCTACCATTTTTAATTTTATTAAGATGGGCCATTTTTAAATGCTTTCATGATTTTTTTTAACACACCCTCAGTTTCAGAATGCCATATCTGAACACAGAAACTGTAAAAATTGAATAAGATTCCATAAGAAGCTCATACAATGAAAGTGAACTTTGATGAAAGAAGACATAATAAAAAAAACAAAAAAAAACATTCAGCTGACAGAAAACATTGGAAAGACATGACCAATAATGTCAAATGATATGGCATTCTGAACCTGAAATTCAATTAACCTTTTCATTATTAGCTGTGGCTGGAATACAATCATTTACACAGTCAGAATCAGAGAGGGTTTTTTTTCATTGTTTCTCTATCTGCTGTTTATTATTCTACAGCCTCATGGAAGCATAACAGTTGACAGAAGACTAAATCTATGTCTATAAACTTACATGGTTAGAACAGCTATTAGGTTTAAGACAGATTTTCCAGGCCAAAAGGATTGGAATTTTGAGTCTTTCTTAAAACTCATTCCTTATTTCTGGTCCACATTGATTACTAATCACTATAAAAGGAATACTTGTATAGTTGCAATAGAAAGCAACTGAAATTAAGATTAAAGTAATACCAATTAAAACTTAATAATGGATGACATTGCTTCATCTAATAAAAATCTGAGATAACATTACTACTAATACTTCTAGTGCATATAAACAAAACAATAACATTATGGGTCATGTAATCTGGGGTACAGAGAAATAAGGAATAACTTTATATGTTGACTTGATCTTCTGTTAATTGAATATTTTTCATAGCTCTATTTGTTATTAGAATAGCCATTGGCTTTATGAGATAATTGATACAAGAGCCTGTGTATCATCACAAGCTTATTTGTTATTTTGGAGCCACATTAATAACTAATGACTACAGAATGACCATCTGGTTAGTTGTGACAAAAAGCAACAGGAATTAAGAAGAAAGGAAAACTAATCAAAAATTAATATTTCTTTTTTTTCATTTTCTTTAAGATTGTGTTCATTATTTGCAAACATCACACTCTGCGGTTACTAAAAATCATTGCTCATTGTAAGAAGCAAGCATATTTTATCTATAAAGATTATATAAGTTTGCTGCTAGGAAAATTGGTTCACTGTGTCATGTGAGACAATTTTTCTCACCAAAATCATTCCTACATATTTATAAGTCTACTAGTACAGTCATCCATGCTTTGAATATTGCTGCCACATCTGGTCTGATCTGGTCTGGTGCTTCTGCTACATATTTAAAGATTCTTGATAAAATGCAAAGAAGAATCTACAATGTTATTGGTTCTGACCTGGCTTCTTGGATTCAGTCACTTTCTGTTGTATCCTTAAAGAGGTTACAAACAGACAAAATTGGTACTCAAGTAAAGGAACAGCAACACGCACGTAGATGAAAGAAAGAGAGGTTTATTGTAAAAGAGAATACATTACTGAAAGACAGGGAATCAGTTAGCAGGCTAGTAATTCCTGAAGCAAAGGTATTTACCTTACCTCCCCATGAGGCAGGATGTGGCACAAGACCATTTTTTAATGCGTGGCAAAAATTCCCCGTATACATGAGTCAGGTAGCTGTCAACCACCCCCAGATGAAACTCTGCCCTTCAGCATAGCCTCGTCTGGGTTCCTGTCTGCCCAAAGGCAGAGAGTCCAACCAGCACAGCTGGAGACGAATCTCTAACTAATTCCAGAAGCAAGCCCCCAGGTATATCCTGTGCTCACTATATATATAACTACTGATATAGACAGTCCACATAGGCAATAGGGAGTGTGGGACATTCCATTACAACACTTTTCCTTAGTCCTAATGTAACTTCCCTGTGCCTTTATAAATATTTTCATGGTAATTGTTCTGATGAACTTTCCTCTATAGTATTAGGATTTCATTATTTAAATGTTATTTTTATTCCCCCACTCTGCATAGACAAACTGTAATTGAGGTATTATAGTGGCTGTAGTAAAAATGGCAAGTAAGAATGTGTTGCTTTTGGTGTAAGGAATGCTGTGATATGTTTGGGTGAATAATTGTGGCTAGCTAAGTTTTAAGATAAGACAGACTGAAGACCAGACTTCCCTTATTGGTCTTGTGCTGCATTTTTGTATTATTCAAAGTAAATATTACTTTCCTCTATGGTACCTAGACTTTATGGATTTAATCACAATATTAGATTGGTAACTCGGTTTCATCATTTTACTCTTGAAACGGTAAGATGTAACCATAAGTTCTATGCTAGCAGTTTCTTCTCTTGCACTTCTCGCTTGTAGAACTCTTTTTCAGTTTTTTGCTCCTGAGTCTACTTTGATCTTCAAAAATTTTAATGCAATGTCAATTGTTATCTTCTGTTTTCTTAATTCCTGTTTTATTATTCTCTCTCTTTACTAGTGTTTTTTTTTTTCTCATATTCTCACACACACGCCATAACCTCTTGCATCTTGCCTTGCTTTCATTGAAATGATTAAAAAAAAAAAAAATCGTAATACAAAACGGATAAGGAACCAAGTTGATCAAAGAATTAAATAAAATTAATGTTGACAGATTTATTTACATTATTTGGACTGTTGTCTTCATCTTTATTGCCATATTCACAACATTTCAGCCGTTATATGGTCCAGCCTTCTTCAGGTGATTGGAATTTCGAACTGAACCCTTTATTTCATCCACCAGGGTAAATTGTTCTAGTTCCACATGCCATGCCTCTTCCAGATATCTCAGTTATCTCCCTTTAACTCAACTCTCCAAGTTTTTGTTCACTGCTGCAGTAGCCAGATATTAAACTCATCTTTGGGTCAAGTCACTTGATCCAACCAATGCTTTTATCCACTGGGCCATGTGTAGTAAATAAAGATGAGGACAACAGTCTGAATAATGTAAATAATTACAATACTTCATCTTGGAAATATAGACAGATGTTGACAGGTTTGTGTTTCAATTTATTCTCTTTATTCTTTTTTCTCTCAGTTTTTGCCCAGAAATTCTTTCCATACATCATCCAGTTATTTATCAGATGACCGTCCCCAGGCCAAATTTTTTCCTGCATTGACGACACCCATGCTTCCAAAAGATTCATTCAAGGGAAAGACTGCCTTCATAACTGGTGGTGGCACTGGTCTTGGAAAAGCAATGGCAACTATGCTGTCCCAACTTGGTGCTCAAGTGGTTATATCAAGTAGGTAAGGATTCTCCCTGTCAAACCAAATATTTTATTTCCATTTAAGAGATGAAATTAACTCAAAAAAACATACATTTACCAATGCTTCCAAGCTGGTGTATCTGATAACATTTTTTTTTTCTAATGCCATGTTCTTTCAAAAAGTAGACGATCGTGGCTATCCACAGATTCTATTTTTATTATCTGTGAATTTCCAAGCCGCCTTAAGTATGATAGTTGAGTGGGTTCCCATTGCCTTTTTCACTGTTTTGAATTCAACATATTCATCCTCCTAAATTAGCTGTTATATGGGGCTGTAGAGCTCAGTCAACTGAGGAAGAAGAGATGCATTCATTCCTTTCCTAAGGTCATTAATGGAAAAGTGAACACAACAAACTCTACTGGAATTTGAACTTGGTTTGCCAATTCCACTTTCATCACCAAACACTAGTGTAATTAATTATGCATTCTTTTGTAAGTTATTAACTAAATTTTTCATCGAGTTATTTTTTTTTTTGATATTTTCCTGGTTATTTAAAAAAAAAAATTTCCAGCCTACCCACTGTTATTATAGACCCACATTTATTTTCCACTTTTTCTAACCTGTTCATTTATTCCATTGTCTTCTCCTTCATTTTATTGTTCCTAAAATAAATGAATTTTGAATTAATTTTCCACTCAACCCTATTATTCCAGCCTGACCTTATATTCCAGACTTAAGTTTTAAATAATAGATTTAAGCAAATATCAAATAACTTTTAAAGCATACAAGATGAAAATAACTCTGAAAAAAATATACTTCTCAGTTTTCCATATTTTATTAAGAAAAAAATATGGTTACTTTTTTAAAGATTTTATCAGTTCATATTGTTCTGAGAATATAATGTTTAGTGGGTCATGTTGTTGAGGAATTTTATTGTATCTCAACTAATCTTATGATTTAAGTTGCTATAAATCCCACCCATCCTGGGTATGATGATAAATTACATCCACATCCTGGATAAGACGATAAACTATGTCCAACAGCAAGGTCTCTGATCAGGAGGTTTTGAGGAGCATAGAACCACCTATTAATTGCTGGTGTTCCCAGGTTCACTCTCACCAAGGGTGGTAGCACCTGTTAGGGTACCAGCTATGGGCAACTAGTTAACCCCCAAACTGGAGTCAAAATACTATGAAAGTGTAAAATTAGATTTTAATACCAGAAATACTTTGTAAAAATAAAATTATTACCAGCAATAAATTTTTGAAGGAAAAATTATTATCAGTAGTACATTTTAAAAAATATATTACCAGTAATAGAAACAGCTATTCATTTTTTGAAAAAAATATTACCAGCAATAGATTTTTGAAGAAAAAAATATTCCCAGAAATAGATTTTTGAAGAAAAAAAATATTACTAGCAATACATTTTTGGAAGAAAAAATATTACCAGCAATAAAAATTTTGTTGGCATTAAATAACCCATTAAGGTTGATATGCTTTAAACCAAACCAAACTATAAATCTCACTACAATTTTTTCTTAAGTACTAGAAAAAAATATAAAATAGAGATGAGTCATTAGACTTAATGTAAGTCAAAAAATAGTCTGAAGAAAAGTATGTACACATGAATATGTTATTTCTGCTTCCTCCACTTTTGTAGCTAACATTTACTTTCAATTAACAGGTCTGGAAATATCCATATGACATGGCATCAAGAGGCTAACAAATGAAATGGAAAAGAGAAGATCTAAATTATAACAAAATCTTTCTTGTACCTCTACATTAATTTATCTGAATGCATTTTGTAGTTCTTGCCAGAGAATGAGATAATCAATGACACACTGGCCAGGGTGTCAACTTGCCTGATGGCAATTGAGCCCCCGCTATCAAATAAAAATACTGTAGTGAGATACAAATTAGTATAATTTGCATATGAGCAGGTAGCTCATATGATAAATGGACACCAACTAGAACAGAAGTCGAATGCTTACTTAGCAATATACACGACACGACAATGGCATCGCCGATAGGATACTCTTTGGTCCTTGAAGACCCAGAGTACGTAGATACGTGGATTCGTTGCTTTGCTGCTAATGCAAGATGTAAAAAGTTGAAAGACAACAAAAGCAGAGGAGGGGAAAATGAAATCATCGACTTGTTCATGGCTACAGCTGTTTGTGAAGCGATTATGAAGGTTGCTACAATGGTTTACCCTCGAGAACTAGAAGAAATGACTTTCGAAGAAATAAGTCAGGTTATTAAGGGAAACATAAGGCCAAAGAAAAGACTGGTGATTGCAGAAAGGACCAAGTTTATGGCAATGAAGCAGGAAGTGGATGAACCGATAGTAAAATATTTACACCAGTTAAGAAGTGCGAGTAAATACTGTGAATTCGAAAAACTAGGAACAGGAGAGCAGACAACGGAAGAAGAATTAATCCAACTAAGATTAATTGAAGGTATGCATAATTCAGCACATAAATATAAGTTAATGGAACAGTTACAACTTACAAACATGCCTTTGAATATGTGTATAGAATTTATACAACAGCAGGAATTAATACATACCTACAACCAAAATAAAAATAAATCCTACAAAGAAATAATGGCTGAAACATATACGGTACAAACAAAAAGAAAAAATTGTGCGTACTGTGGAAAAATTCATGAAATGAAAAAAGAAAAATGCCCAGCCTTTGGAAAGACATGTTCAAAGTGTTTAAAAAAAAAATCACTTCAAAGAAGTATGTAAAACGAAAAATGTGGAAAGAGTAGAGGATGAAAATAGACAGATTTTTAATGTAAAAAAGGATAATATACAAAATACTGGATCTAAGAACGGAGATACAAAAATAAAAGTGAAAATCAACGACTGTATTGTCGAAATGCAAATCGACACAGGTAGTGAGGTCACGATATTACCCAGAAATTTGTGGGAAAAAATGGGAAAACCGTTTTTAAAAAACACCAACGTACAATTACGTCAGTTTGATGGCTCGATTATAGCAATTATGGGTTACTTTGAAGATAAAATGGCTACTGAAACTACAAATGACCCAGTGTTAAATAGAATAATGTTGAGGATAAAACAGAATCGCTGGGGAAATTGTTCAATGGCTGAAAGACCATTCAAAGAAATTAGACATAGAATGACTATAGAAAACGGGATAATATGTAATGGAGACTTGGTAGTTCCCCAGAAACACAGAGGAGACAGGTTTATAAAAAGTGTACACGATGACGTACATTATGGAGTGGCAGCTACGCAAAGAAGATTAAAATTGGGCGTGGTGGCGGGGTGCTCAAGAGACGTAGAAGACTATGTAAGAAGATGCAAAAAAATGCACAGAACTCAGGAATTTTAAGCGAAAAGAAAATACATGTATGGCCCCGAGAAGTAGAACCATGGAGCAGAGTACACATGGACCATGCCTATGTCAATGGGATAGGACTATTATTAATATTAGTAGACGCATATTCAGGTTGGCCTGAAGTGGTGAGAGTACCTGATAAAAAAAAAAGTAGCACTGTAAAACAAATATTAAGAGTAATATTTTCGAGGAATGGGACACCGAGAACATTGGTGACTGATAACACACCAGAATTTGTGGATACTGATTTGCATGAATGGCTAAAAAAAATAGGATGCAGACCTTACAAGACCCCTCCCTACCACCCTCAAAGTAATGGGACAGCGGAAAGGATGGTCCAGACGGTAAAGAAGGGCATAAAAGCATGCTTGCAGCAGAAGGAGGAAATCGATGCTTTTCTACCAAGACTACTATTAAGTTACAAAACAATTCCACATGCAGGCAGGTCAAGAAAGTCCATCTGCCTTAATGGGCAGACAATTAAGTCCCTTTGACTATGTCATATGCCACAAATCAAACGATGTGGTACAAAAGAAATAGGAATATGCAACCCGAGTCAGCCGAATTTATTATGCAGAAAGGACATAATACTGCAATATTAAATAAAGAAAATGGGAACAGTGTTCTAGCTCATGCTGACCAAATAGATCCCAAGGAGAAGAATCGGATGAGGAAATGCCTTCAGAGATGCCCATTATTTACGTAACAGAAGAGTTAATGCAAAATGAAACTGCGGAGGAAGAAGTAGAGAGGGATGAGTTGGAAGAAGTAGAATGGGACAAGTTAGAAGAGAAAGACCACAGTATGCAAGAGGAACAGTTCGATTATAGGAAAAGACGTGATAGATCTAGATCTCCAAGGGAAAAGGAGAGAGATAAAGGAAGATGTTCAGGAGGGCACAAGAAGAAGTACAAAGAAGTTCTGTGACATAAGGCCCCTCCATTATAGGGAGATGTAGTGAGATGCAAATTAGTATAATTTGCATATGAGCAGGTAGCTCATATGATAAATGGACACCAACTAGAACAAAGGTCGAATGCTTACTTAGCAATATACACGACACAACAAATACAATAAAGAAACACAGACAACATTTTTAGTAATAAAAGGAATAACAACATTATAAAGTAATCTGCACACTATCAGTTACTGAAGTTCACTTTGAGAGGTCTTTATTAAAGTTATAGATCATAAAGACAAGGTTAAGAATCACACATGTTGCAATCCATTGAAAAGGAATTATTAGATGAATTGAATACAGAATAAATTATAGGCAGATTTGCAAAATAATCTAGTGAACACAAATGATTGCTCTTAATATAGTGGACTGTATGCAATTCTTTATTGTGCTTTTGAACTATTGGTTAATGGGTTAATTGTGCAATAAACTATTTAAAAATATCAACCAATTACTTAAAAAGATAAATAATTAAAAAATTCAATTATAACATTCTGTATTTACATTTGATATCTACTGCCAGTAATATGTACAGTACATATACACTATAATTACTAAGAAATACACTTTTTTTCCCACAAATTTTTAATCATAGTCCTTTTTTTCCATATGCATTTTTGAAAATTTTACTTATTCCTTATGAAAATTATTTGATCGCATCATAGTTGTGGGTGGTCCCCCCTTTATCTCCTGACAACCAATATTTTTAAACCCAGTCTACCACTGGATGTAAACAGCAGAGCATAATGCAAATACTAACTTACTAACTAATGAAGGTACAAGCAGAATTATATAATTTGTTTCTTTTTGTGATTATTTAATATATGTTTGATATATTTAACATCTTTATTAAAAATGTTTCAATATATATATTTTTTTTTTTGCAGAACTAAAGAATGTTCTGTTGTATGGTGTCATTAGTTTTAAAGACTGACCCCACAATTTTCTACATTTTTTTTTTTTTTTTTTTTTAAATAGAAAGTTGGATGTCCTTGAAAAGACAGCAGAAGAGATCACCCAACTAACCGGAAATAAAGTAAGTATTGACATCATTATACTGGCTAGGGTCAGGTTGCTATAGTGCATGACTTTTTTTTGGAGTTCACTAATTAGGATTCTTAGTACCAGAGGAGAAAAGGAAGTAATTCAGCTAAATAAGAAACATTGGAAACACATCTTAAATATCGCAGGGCCAATGAAAAAACAGACTTAGAGGAGCAATCAGCATGTATGAGAGTTCCATATGATGATATAGGAATTGGCTTTAGCAATGAGAAAAGGAGAAACCAACTTTCTCAGAAAAGAAAGTACAGAGATCTGTAATGACTGTTTTCTTTTTAACAAAGAAGTTCTTCTTCTATATGTTGTCTCTTCAGGTTGTGGATTATAACAGCTCTCCACAACGTCCTATCCCTTGTAAATCTTAGCAAAATTGTCCCTTTGCCAAGCCTCTTCTGTTCAGCCATCCTTTCGCATAAGCTCATCAGCTAACTGCCCACCATTTTCCTTTGTTCCTTTTGTCTTCAGTATGTCCTGTGAGTGTCAAATTCTCTAAGCCCTCTTTCTTCATTGTGTCCAATAAATTTCAGCTTTCTCCTTCTGATTCTGAGCATAAGTGTCATTTTTTTTCCATTTTTGCTAAGACTTCTTTGTTGTTTACACACTTGGTCCACAGTATTCTCAGCATCCTGTAATATAACATTTCAGTGGCCTTCAATTTTCTCTTCATCTGTTAAGAGATTGTCCAGCATCAAGTTAACTAGCTCAAAAATCCATGTTTCTTCTCTTGACTCATGTCTTTTTACCATATTAAAGAGAGAATTATCTTATCACCTTTCTTTTGGCCTACATGTTTTGTATATCTCTATTGTGCTTGGATATGTTTTGCTCTCTTCACTCCAATTGCCAACTCATACATCTGGTAGAGGTGTTAGCTACTGCTCAGGTACTTTAATGTGCATCAGTTTCTTAGTTACTATATTAAAAAATAAATAAAAAATTTGTCTGAAAATTAAACGTTTTTCCCTAAATAACCAGTTGGGGAGAGGTTAATGGGAAATTTTCTATCTTTATCCAGGTTTTACCAGTTACTGCTGATGTACGCAATCCAGAAGATATCAAAATGTCTGTTGACCAATGTGTTTCCACTTTTGGTCTACCTAATGTTATAATTAACAATGCAGCTGGGAACTTCATATCACCATCTGAAAGACTCTCTGCCAATGCTTGGAAAACTATCATAGATATTGTCTTAAATGGTACTGCCCACGTCACTCTTGACATTGGAAAAAGACTTATTGCAGCAAGTCAAGGTAAGTAATATATATATATGTGTGTATTATTATATTGTAACTAATTTTTGTTTAATCCAAGTACAATTTTGTAATTTAAAATAGTTTGCTAACATTAATAATTTAACAGTGTTCACTAATATTTCTATCCTATGATACCACTTTTAATGCTGAATTCTCATTGGTGATCACTTATTTGAGTAAATGATACTGAATTGGAATTTGGTGAAGATTCTATTACAAAATACTTATGCAATGTTAAAATTGTCATGTAAACTTTATTATTATTAATACGCAGTTATTTAATAAAGGAATAAACACCAAACATTTGATTTATACGAACATATTTTTTATACTTTATTCAAAATATGTAGTACAATTTATAAGAGATTTCCTCATAAATGTAACATATTTACAACTAAAATTATATTTACTGCAAAAGTTCCCAAAGCACAATATTTTTTGTGTAAATTTTGGAAGTCTGTAGTATCAATCTGTAATTTCAGAGTTTGCTTACTTTTCGTCCCAATAAGAGCAACATAAAACTGTCCGTGAATGAAAAGTTGTTTGGGATGGAATATACCTACAGTGTTGAATGACTTTCCTTGAGACATATTAATTTTAAGGACAAACGATGGTATTACAGGAAACTGTTTCCTTTTCAGAATAAAAGAGCCAAATCGCTTTTAGGTATAAAAACTGAGTCTCCTTTTCTGATGTCTAATATAATTTGAGCTTTAATGTTGTGCACTCCTAAGGTTCTAACAATAAGTCTTGTCCCTTCTTTAGGTTTTGGTTGCATATGAGCATAAGAATTGCACCAACTTTTAATTGCAATTCATGAGCGAGCAATCCTGACACAGCTGATTTAGAAATCTTGTTAGATAATTATATCCAATTTCTTTGTTAGAGAATTATTTCAAAACATTATGTATACATTATATGTTATCCCCTTTTTTTTTCTAAAATAAATTCCTTAATAAATCTTTTTTATCAAAAACTTACAATATTTAAAAAAAACTTCTAAATCAGTCTATATTTTTTATCAATATGGATTCATGCAAATATTTAATAATGTAATGAACTTGAATAATCAAAATTACTTAAAGGAAATTACATTAATTCTTGTTAATGTTAAGGAATACAAAAATGTATTAAAATCATGTAGTAATTTTAAAGTATATAAAGATGGATTAATTTTTGTCTAAATTGCAAAAATTTATTTTTTCAAAAATTTGTAGGAATCCTTCTACTCAGGTTTTTGTTAAATGTCAAAATTTGGATGTATGCATATGAGAAACAGTGAAATGTTGTTATATGTTTCTTTTTTTTTCTTTTCAAAAACAAATTGAACTTGAATTTGGGCAGGTGGGTCATATGTGTGTGCATGCTTAGTAGGGGGATACAAGTGTTAGAATTTAGTTTTTACTGTGAACTGTGTTGCTGTAGTTTGGTGTGGTCTCTTTAGTTTGCATGTGGATGTGAATGGGTCTTGAAGATAAGCAGTTAGTGTGGTCGACCTTGGTGACTTATGTGCATCTCATGTTTGGGGCCGGATTTTATGAGTTTTATACACTTTTTTGTAAGAACATCAGCTCCAGAATTATATTTATTTCTTCCTAATTGGCCTTAAAAAGCCACATGGTATGTCTTCTACTATGTCTGTACAATATTTTGCACACTACCCCTCAATTGTTACACACAAAAAAAAACGTGTGTGTGTGGCGTAATATATAAGGATTCAATTTGGAAAATAAAGTGTCTTTTTGAATAAAAATTTTGGGATGCTCAATAATATGGTATTTTCCTAAATTTAGTTATTTTGTAACAAACTAAAAAAACAATGAAGTTTATTTTTTAAAAATTGAATAAGAAATTATTTTTTATAAGATGGCCAAAAAATATCAATAAATTTTCAATAATAAACTATTATTCAGAGATCCAATAAATGTCCTAAAATTTAACAGAAAAAATGTCTGGGTGAAACACTGGGAGTTGAAAAATATTGGGTTAGATTTTCCTATAGCATTTTTGAAGTTTTCAGCAGAATTAAAAAGTAAAAAATTCTGTTTGTTGAATTATTTTTTATTATTAATAAAAAATTTATTAAATTTAAATTTTCAAAAAATATTTATGCTTTCAAAAATATTTATATTTTTATATTATATTATATATAATTTTTTCTATTATAGACAGGACATGAAAGACAGTTTACAACTTTATATAAATATATAGATTTATTTTTGAATTAACAATATTTTTCCATGAAATCAATCTTTGCCTTTACATTTTTACTTTACTGACAAAAAACAATTTAAGTGTAAAATACCTTTTTTAAAAAGCAATATGAAACCAAATAAATTATTTTAAATGAAGTAATTACTTTCTGATTTAAAGAAAAATAATTACTGGTGCTAATTTGATAAAATACATAGACAATATATTTACTTTAATAAATAGTAGAATGTCCATCTTATAATTATTTTCTGTTTTAAAAAAAAAAAAAAAATGATTTGTACATAATTCCCTCGAACCATCTTACATAACACTTTACAATCTCATTCACAAAAAGGTTGACTTCCAGTTATACTCTTGAGAAATCTAGAACCCTGAGTCTTTGCAATGGCATCAGATTGATGATCAAGACAATGAAGCAACATGTTATTGGATTTCAACATAGCAATGAAACCTAAGATGAAGTTATTTCTTCCAAGCCATGCTAGGTAATCCCGCTAGTGTTGCTATATGTTTCTTTTTTTTTTTTTCTTTTCAAAAACAAATATTGATACAAATACTTGAATTTTGGGTGGGTGAGTCGGTACGTGTGTGCATAGGGGGTGGTCTATTTGTAGTCAGTATGGTAGCTTTTTGCATGTGAACGTGAATGGAGTCTTGACTTCTGTGTGTCTCATGTCAAAATTTTGCACACTGCCCCTCAATTGGTACACACAAATAAACTTATATATATTAAATTAGTGTATCCTTAAATATAATACATCATACATGTGTGTGTGTGTGTTATTGTGTGTGTGGTGTATTATATTTAAGGATACACTATTTACATTCAAACTAATATCCTCATCTTTGTTATTATCATCATGTTTCAACTTTTGTACTCTTCAGCCTTCAGGGAATTTCAAACTGAACCTTTTACTTTATCTATAGGGATAGATTGTTCTTGTTACACTGCCCCTGTCTAAGGATATCTCCTCTTATTCTTATTTATTACTACTCAATTATTTTTTGTGTTGTTTCCACCGAGTCTATATTACCCAACCCAGGGATTAAACTCGCTTCTACGCCACCAAATTCATGAACCAACTAGGTTAATTTATTAAAGGATTGATTAATGATTTCTGTCTGAATTTCTAGGGTCTATGACCACATCACATACCAGTTCCCATATAATCACCAAAGTTAAGCAATGTTGGGCCTGGCCAGTACCACTTAGGAATATCAAATGCTGTAAGACTGTATGGATAGTGTAATGGATAATAGCCTGGAATTGTTAATCAGAGAGCCAAGTTCAAATTCCCACAATTCCCATTCGTTTTGTTATATTCATTTATGCACTAATACTCTTGGGAAAGATATGAATTCTACCTCCAACTATGGGTTAATTAGTAAAACTTGTATCACTAAAAAAAAAGTTCTTACAATATTTTCTAGCTTTAAATAACCTGCAAATGATTGATAAGCTGTAGAAGATATGAATTTCTAAGATAAGAAGTTATTGCTACACACAGTCTATTGTCCTCATCTTGTTATCACAACATTTTGGCTGTTGTGCCCTTTGGCTTTCATCAGGTCACAGGACAATAGCCAAGTTGATTAAATCATTGGTTTGTTAATTTGGTGACATCATAATTGTGAGTTCAGTCCCAGGGGCAGGCAGTGTGTACTTGGTCCCAGTACTAAAAATAAGAACTAGACATGATTTCCCTAGAGATGAGCAGTGTAACAAGAACAGTCTACCCATGGGGTAGACTGTTCTTGTTACACTAAAGATTCAATAAAGGGTTCAGTTCTGAATTCCTGTAGGTTACTTGGATCAACTATACCTGATGATGGCTAGAGGGCGCATTGGCCAAAATGGGATAACAACAACAAAGATGAGGACCATAGTCCAGATGTTAATATTAATTCATGAATCTGGTGGCATAGTAATTGTTAGTTCAATCCCCTGGCCAGGTAGTAAAAACAGGTTGAGCAATAACCGAGCTGTAAGAAAAGAACAAGACAAGATATCTCTAGACATGGACAGAAGAATAAGAACAATCTATCCCCTCCCCTGATATTAAATAAAAGGATCAGTTCAAAATTCCATGAAGACACCTGAAGAAGGCTGGAGAACACGTCAGCCAAAATATCATTATAATAGGAACAAAGATAATGACATCAGTCCTAATGTAAATAATAATATATGCACATACACTGTCAAGATGTATTTTCAATGGTGTTCCCAAAAAAGCCTTCATCAGAAGGAGCTGAAACATCATTTCCACAATCCCAGTGGGCTCCAGCAGCACTTCATGTTACCACCAGACTTTTTCAGTTGAAAATATATAAGGAATGTTACCCACTATAGTTAAAAAGTATTCAACAATCATATGAAGCAGTTGTGTATATTTTTTTTATCATTTAAGTCTGTAATGCCTTTTTTATTTTTAATCATTTCACCTCAAGCAAGGCAATAAAGCCACTAAGATGCAAAGGGTTACTGAGTGTTAGAGAATATGAGAAAATACACTATTAAGGAGAAAGAACAATAAAAGAACAAAAATTAAGAAGGTAGAAGATAACGATTGATGCTGCATTTAAATTTTTGTTATTTGTGAAAAACCATGACTTCTTGGGTAAGATAGGGGAACGTTTTCCCATTGCCTTCACCATGACTTGTCCTTCTCCAAGACATGCTGCCACTGAAGGCTAGAGAGTTCAATCTACTCTGCAATT
The DNA here is from genome assembly GCA_903632075.3 of Acanthosepion pharaonis. Classification (NCBI taxonomy): domain Eukaryota; kingdom Metazoa; phylum Mollusca; class Cephalopoda; order Sepiida; family Sepiidae; genus Acanthosepion; species Acanthosepion pharaonis. The sequence continues at coordinate 1,736,229 of CAHIKZ030000256.1, forward strand.
TAACCCATGGTAGGGGAAAAGAAGTGGTTTCATGCCTTGCTTATAGGCATGTTCATGAAACTGAAAGCAATAGAATAGAGCAAAATTCAGTTCAGCAATTCCACTTTCCATACCGATAACAATTACAAACATTCACAATTATAAATATTTGGGAGTATCAAAAGTATTTTCATTTTTTACAGACCTTTACTCCAAAGCTCCTTTCATGAGCACATCTAACAAATACTATTCAAGTGTAACTTCTGTTTATGATGTCATAATGGCTGATACAAATATTGAGATTCTGGCAATTTTGAAACTATATTTTAAATTGGACCTCGAGGCTCCAAAATCTATCTACAGAATTCAGGACTTGCAAAGAAATAGAACAATATCTGACTGCCTTGTCCAAAAGTAGTTTATGCTTTTTAAGAGTGATGAATTTTCCCTTGAAATGAAGCCCAGAAGTTCCAATTATAATGCTTTAAAACATCATATAGAGGAAAACCTAACAATCAGTACTTGAAAACTTTCAAAAGATCTAGGATCATCAAAAGATGATAAAAAGTAACTGTTACATATATACATTGATCAACAAACAAAACTAGTTGCAGAAGTCAGTTTTTGCTCCTCTTATATATGTAATCACATGACATGTGAGTATTAAACCAGCACTAAATTCAAAAACTCTGTTACTCTCAGGCTCACACATGACAGACCTCTTTGGACTAGTGTTAAGGTAGGAACTAATTTCAGCAGCTAGCTTTCTCCCTACACACTGACACTGCACATTATAAAATACTTAATGGTACTAAAACATGGTCAATTTAGTTTTGCTTTGTTTTCATTGTTTTTCCTTTCAGATTTCTTTTTTGTACTTCCTTGATTATGTTTAATGGTGTCTTAATATATAAGTATTTTAGGGGCAACAAAAAATGCCCCTTGAATATTTACACCATGTAGAGAACATCATGAATTTCAAAAAAGGAAATTTTGAGAGGTTAAAAAAATGTAAGTGCTTTTGATACACCTTTTTCTTTTGTTATTGAATCTTTTTTTTTTTTTTTTTTTTACATCCTATATTTTTAACCATCAAAATTCTCTTAATGATTTTTTCCAGGGGCAGCCTTTCTTGCCATCACAACTATTTATGCAGAAAGTGGTTCAGGATTTGTGGTGCCCAGTGCCTCTGCTAAATCAGCAGTTGAGACCCTGTCGTTGTAAGTGAAAAGTGTTGTATAATTGTCTTTACTTGCACTTGTGGTATTTCAGCATGTAGACTTTTAAGCTAGCTCCTGCCCTGAATTCTGTAAATTGTTTCCCATTCTGGTAAGGTAGCAATCTTGGGCTCCAAATGAGGTCATTGCAAAATAGTTATTGTAGTTTCTGATATTCTGGATGAAGTGTTTTGAGTTCACATCCAGAAGTGATAGCAATAGTTCTGGAGGAATTGATAGATCCTTTCAGATGTATTTTTCCTTTGTTACAGCACATCCCATTTAGTTCATCCTTTAATCTGTGAGCATTACAATGCTTACACTGAATGATCATTGATCCAGTAGATATCTTTGTTGGATGATTTGAATAGTCACTGTCACAGTTGTATTTAAATGTCAGCTTGGACAGGCTCAAAAAAGAAGCTGCACTCCTTTTAGCATGATTGTGATTATCACTAACTTGTCTGGCATGCCTTTCATCAGGTGTTTCCAAAGATTCTTGCCCTTCTGTGGTTTGCAGCATCTGTTTCTTTCCTTCATAAAATATGACTGTCATCCTCTTCAGCTCTTGATTTTTGTCTTTCTTGCAGCATCTGCTTCTCTCCTTGGTTGCACCTCCTCTGATATTGGAAATGCTCTTGATCTTATCTGTCATGCAGTATTTGCTTCTCTTCTGGCTTGTACCTCTTCTGATTTATCAGATGCTCTTCGTCTTCTATGATTTGCAACATCTGCTTGTCCCCTAGCTTATGCCTCCTCTGGTGTTTGAGATGCTCTTCCCTCCCATTGCATAAGAGCACTAGTTTTTTTTTTGTATTTTTCCATGACATTTTGAAGAAATAACTTTGAATTCCTCAATTCACTCTATGGAACTTCAAAACCTCAATTTAATTCTGATTCAAGCTATAAGTCTAATTCTGGCCAAAAGACAGATTTGGGCCAAAATTTCAGGCTGATAATTTAGTTGTTCAAATCACAAATCCTGCAGAACTTCAAAACCTCATGTCATGAAACCTCTTACTTTAACTCTGATTCCTTGGATTTTGAAGAAATAAAATTGAATTCCTCCATTCACAAAGTTTGGAGGATATCTTAAACTAAATTTAAAACAAAAGTTTTTAAATTCACAAAGTCTTAGTATTACTTTAAACCCAATATAAATTAAAAAAATTTAAAATCACTAATGTAGTTTGAGTTATTTTAAAATTTAACTTATTAACTGTTCCCTCCTCATCCAGATACAAATCCCACTGCTGAATGTTTAAGCCTCAGATGAAAGACAGATTTTTAATCCTGGGATCATCCTTATTCCAAAAAGGTATAATAAGTCTATGTAGAGCAAGTTTTGAAACATAGTAATTTCTGTATCGTGATGGAAACATTTTAAAAAAATAATTATATTATGCTCTACTGTGTATTGAGAACTGTTTATTTTAAAAATAAATGCTAAAGAACTCTGGATTATAAATCTAACTATTCTTTCTTTTTATTTTTGAGATATATATATACACACACACACACACACACACACACACACATGCATATGAATTAACATGTTCTAAATTTAAACCTTCAGACATTTCTAATGAAACTGTAGCATGTTAAGAGTTTCAAATTTGAAAGTTACAATTAGTGTTTGTTCAGAAAGAGTATAAATATGGGATCTGATAAGTTCAATTGATTTATCAAACATCTGGTGTTGGCGAGCATTTCAACTTAAACTCTGAAGTTGGCTAACCAGCTAAGTCACTTGAACTTTTCTTAATTTATTTAATATATAATTTTCTCACATGAATTTTAACCCCCTCCAAAAAAATTGACCTGTGTATCATGCAACCAGTCACTGAAAATACATGATTTTTAAACTCTTAAAAAAAATTGCCTGTGTATTGTGTGAATCCCTATTTTCTACTTAAAAAAACAGATCATAAAAACTTGCACAATACTCTAGTATATATAGTCGTATGATTTTTTTTTCTTCCATATGTTTCTTTGTTTCTGTGTGCATAGCTTCTGTTACACTAAAGCAAACAGATCTATAAAATTAACAAGTGAATCCTACTTTGATTTGAACATCTAACCTAGAGACAAGCAAGCAAGAAACATATTCATTATATCAGTGTTCTGCTACTTGAAAAGCAAACTTGCAAATACAGGTTGAGAATCTTTTTTCCGAAATTTTAGGGACCAGAAGTGTTTCAGTTTTCAGATTTTTTTCAGATTTTGGAATACAGCCTATTTAATTTGTATATAGCATCTATATAATTGGGTCAGCTTGGGATTGGAACCCAAGCATAAATAGAATATCACTTTACATTTCATAACACAGCTTATACGTATATCCTGAAGATAGTTTTATATCAAATTTAATAAATTTTTTGTGCATACAGATACAGGTAATGACACTTGTCACGTAATTCTTACATGGATTTTTTTAATTAAGATTTTATGTCAAAATAATGTTTTGTACTTTTTGTATGTGTACAAAAACATGATCACTACTTACAAAAATATATAAATGCAGCACCAAACACTACTTCTGCATCATGTGTGGGAAACTGGAGGAAGAGGGTATATCATCGATGACATCACTTTGAGTGTGAGAAGGAAAATTCAGTAAGTTATCGGTCATTGCAGAAACGAAGAATGGGTAACCTTGAAGGCAGAACTTGTCACTGTTGTTGTTTCTGCTGAAGAGGTTAATTTCTTTTATTCATCTCACCAAACGTAAATTTGAGGAAAAGGAATACATCGTATTTTGGGTAAATTGATGTATAATTTATTTACATATATACAAAAGCCAGCATACTACTCGTTGCTGTTGTAAAAGGTGACAGAGTGGAGAGGGAAGAAAGAAAGAGAAAGAATGTTGGTCATGGCTGTTGACTGATGTTTTGTGAAGACTATGGTGGTGAAGGATGAAAGTTGAAAAAGTATCGCATACAGTCTCTGTCTGCCTGCGGCGTTCTTGACCAAACTGAGTGTCGACATCTCAGCTGGGTCTCTCTCCCTCTCTGTCTTCTGCGGTATTGAAACAAGGAATTTATATCCGTCGTATCGGCTCCAAATCACAGTCTGTCTTTTAGCAGGAGTTATTTCTACTGGTTAATATATAAAGAGCATTTTATCATTTGATACTGAAAACGTGTCGAGCCATGATGCACAGAGATGTGTATTTGCATTCTGCCTTGGGTCGTCGAGCAGTCAATATCCGGTTTAGTGTAAGAAACACGACAGTCTCTACTAACAATGTTGTTTTGATTAAAATGTTACAATACATAAAGGTACAGTATTTGTATTAAAAAACATGGATTATTATTACACTTAAACATAATGAAAACTGGAAAAGTCAGCATTTTATTTGTAATGCTGCAACTCATGCTATGGGTAGCCATGTTGCTTTATAAAATTTTCTGTTTGTGGCAAGTCACCTCAGGATCAGAAAAACTTTTGGATTTTGGACGTTTTCAAATTTTGGAAGTTCTGATAAAGGATACTCAAAAACAAAGATAATACCCTAGGGAGCAATACTTTGATCCTAGACCTAATGCACAAATATGTCACTGATTGTAGAATGGAATAAAGGGGTAGGCTGGAATAAAAGGTAGAGGACTGTAAAACATCACTTTGATCCTAGATCTAGTGCACAAATATGTCGCTGATTCTAGAATACAAGGGTAGACTGAAATAAAAGAGTAGGCTGGAATAAAAGGTAGAGGGTTGTAAAGCATCATTTTGATCCTAGGCTGATGCATAGATACTCTTAGCCCAGACAGAAGTGCTGATATGTATATAAATATTGTCATTTTTTTATGAATATTATCCTGCTAAACTAATAAATACAAGTCCAGATTAAGTCTACTTCCAGATCTCCACCTTTTTTTATCCCACAGGCTACTTGTATCTAGATATAATAACTGGCCACTCTTATGCATGGATACCTGTCTATTAGGGTGGCTAGCCAATCCCTATTGTAGATGCTCACTCAAGCACATTTGTGTTTGTTCAAAACCCACAGAGCCAACCTGTGGTTTATACTGCAACTATGATGAGCAGACCTTAGTTACAGTTTCTGGGAGAGAGCATGTTATCTAGTGTTATCAACAATCTGAACAAGGCCAGCACACTCAAACCCTCAGTTACGATGACTTGTGACTTCATACTAGCACAGCTATTGACAGCCCCCAATGGTTCTGTCTACCCAATTTCACTTGCTTGGGTCAACCCGTAGTACAGTTTCCAGGCACTTTCCAAAGGTGACACACACTGGGATTGCCCCCTGTTCAGACCGATAACATCAAGAAGTCTCCTTCCTGCAAATCGACCCTAGTGAGATTTAAACCCAGGTCTCATGGTCAGAAAGTGAATGTTCTAACCACTCAACCACACACCCATATATATCCATATATATATACACACTTTTAAACACACATAAGAATCATATACTTTGTTTACAAAGCCAAGACAAACAATATTGCGTCTATCTTCAAGGTTATAATTTACATTTTGAATGAGAAATTAAAATTGTGTCTTGTCATTTAAGGAAGCTGAGATTATTACCTATTTTTGATCCTGCCTTATTTATACTTAGCATGCCCTCTTTTTCTATGTGCCATGTTCCTTCAGGATATGTGCATTCATGATTCTCCACAACTTCCTGTCCTTTGTAGTTGTCTTTTTGCTATCCCTCCTAATTCCTGTTCTGCTAATCATTTACATAAGCTTATGTAGGTTATTAACTGTCTTACTCTGTCTCTCTTGCATTCAGTATGTTCTGTGAGTGACAAATTCTCCAAACCCTCTTTCCTCATTATGTGCCCTAGAAATTTCCATTATCTCTTTCTGGTTCTAAGTATATGTTTTCTTTTTGTTTCCATTGCCTTTAAAACTTTGTCATCACTCATGTTCAGTCTCCGTTATTCTCAGTATCATTCTGTAGAAGCACATTTCTGTTGCTGCAAGTCTCCTCTTTATCTGTGCATTCACTGCCATATAAGAGAATTGATATTATATAACAGCCAAGTACTCTTTTCTTTGTTTCTAATAACAATTTCCCGTTTCTTAAGATTTTGCTTAACCTTCAGTAGGCATCTTTTACTAATTTGTCTGCTCTTGACATAGCTATAATGGCATAGCCAGGTTAATTATCAAGTAAGAATTTAATTCATTTGTCTTTTCCATATCTGTTAATTTGTTACTAGTTCACTATTGTAGCATTCAAGTTTCTGTAAATATATAGCTAAAATGTTTTCTCTTAAACATATACACACACGCACATATATATTATTTATTTTTGGATATTAAAACATGCTAAATAATGGCAATTATGTTTCAACACTGCAAATGTGTCTCCTCAGGCAATGTTAAACTACTGGCTAGTGAAAGATTAATTTAAAAAGCAGAATACTTTTAAAAAATTAGCTTGTGTGTTTTGCCTTGATTAACCAATTGAATGTAACCTACACTAACTTCAAATTTGTAGATAACACAGTATATCATCTGTTTTTATCCATGAACAAAGTCTTATCATATTGCAGGTATGGTGATTCTTATGTTAAGTAAAATTTATCTCCATAATGTGTTTAAATTAAATGTCAAAAACATTAATCATAAAAAATAGAATTAAATTTGCTTGAGTTTTTTTATCTTAATAATGCCATTCACAAGATAATACCCTTTTCCTTAATTTTTGCTTATGACCATACCAAAAATCCAGGTGTAATGTTTCTTCACTTTTGTGTTGATGAAATATAGAAGGATATTTTTGTAAATTGTAACTGAATGTCTTTTTAATTCAGTTCCTAATTAAAAATGTTAAAATATCTTAACTAAAAAAGAACTTAATGTATATTTGGAAAATTTTTCTTAAGAAAAGACTCATACTTTTTATAATTTCACAAGAAAATGTACACAACAGATGCCACTTTATAAAGCATACATTCAGTATGATTTTACGTGAGATTCTTGATTAATCTGCATAAAATTATAAAGAATTATTTTCATTTCACAATTCTAGATCACTTGCATCAGAATGGGGGCGTTATGGAATGAGGTTTAACTGCATTGCTCCTGGACCTATCATGACTAAGGTAAAATTTACAAGCATTTTATTTATTTTTTTATAAAAATTATTCATCATTTTAGAGGCATCCCATCCATAAAAATCACACATGGGTTTAAATATTAATAACATTTTTGCTTCTTAATTTTTTAAATTTATTTGATAGAAGCGAAGTTCTTTGTTTCTTAGTGGATTAATTTTGACAAATATTTGAGACATGGGAGGAGGAATGCTGACTTGATAAAAAAATAAATTGATCAAATTTCTAATGCATGTGCAATTTGGTGGTTTGCTGGCATTATTTAGTAATTTACATTACATTTCCAATATCACTTCAAAATGTTCCCTTCTTCAAATGTAAGACCTATTATTCATTTCAAATGATAATTTTGCCCTAAAAGATTGCATTACAAGTTTATAAGCTGATAAACTATATGAACTTTGATTTTTAGATATAAATCTATATAACTGCAAAAATGCGCAGGTAGTATAACAGTTACTGGCGCAGAAAGTGGAATTGCAAAACCCGGTTCAAATTCTATAGTTTAGCCTGTTTGCACTAATGCCCTTGGAAAAAGCATAAATCCATCACTTCTCACATTAGCTATGGGTTAAACAGAATATAGGCTGAGTTCTCTAGCCTTGAGTGACAACCAGTCTAAGAGACAAAAAAGACTCTGAATTCCAAACTGTGGAGAAGTTAATGGAAAGCCACATCACTATCTTTCCCCTAGAAGTCATGGCAATTCCCTAATTCAGTATAACCTCGGTTCTTGAACATCTCACATGGCAAAAAAATTGGTTTTCAAACAGAAAATTCAAGATGAAAATGCCTCCATTATTGGACAAAATTTTGGTTCTCGAACAACATTGCCAAACTGAGTTAACCTGAACGGAATAATTTCTGAGTCGACCGCCATGTTGTATACATTTGTGCATTGTGCCATGCTTTTCTTTTCCAATTTTATTCTACTGTGACTTTTTTTTCTCTACATTGATTCCTATTGGAAAAATAGTTTAGGTTCACGAATATTTCAGGTTATGAACAGCCTTCAGGAATGAATTAAATTCATGAGTTGAGGTTTCACTGTCATAAAATAAAAAAAGAATATAATCTACAGAGAAGCATAATTTTAGAAGAAACTATATATATATATATACACACATACACTAAGTGCTACACAAATGTTCAGACAACTTGACCTAGAAAAAACTACTTATAATACCAAATCTCCACTGTCTAATAACAACAAAGATGAGGACATTAGTCTGATCAGACAATGACCCTGGAGCTGAAACATCATTACCACAATCCCAATGGGCCCCAACAGTATCTCACATTACCACCAGACTTTGTCAGTTGAAAATCTACAGGAAATGTTACATACTATAGTTAAAGAGCATTCAGCAGTCATATGAAGCAGATGTGTATGTTTTTTTTTATTTAACTCTCTTACACCAGTTGAGAGTGAAACACCAGATGCAAAACAAAACATCTTATAGATATCTATGTGAGCATATGCTTGTGTGCACTTATCTTTTTTTAAAAATTATTTCTTGTTCTCTCAGGACATAGATGAACATGTCTCTCCACAGATGCCTTTTCTTTATTAGGTACTACTGAAGCTGACTGATCTGCTTGTGAAAAGCAAGAAAAAGCATTTTGGAAATAATCTTTGTAGACTAGCATAAGACCTTCATGAAGCCACTCAAGTCTACATCAAATCAGTTAACCTTGTATGGTGTTCACATACAGTTAAAACTCTTTAATCTGGTACCCTTGGGATCAGGCCACTGCCAGACTACAGAAAATGTAGAATGACAGAAATCCCCCCCCCAAACCTATGTAAACACAGTCTTGCCAGCTCATTCCACATATATATTGCTGTGTACTTTCTAACCAAGTGGCCACATGACCATATTTCTACTAGGAGAACTAGGTTCAAATCTCACCATTATCAATTTGTTTGGGAGTTGACTTCTTGATGCCATCAGTCTTGGAAGGTGGTTTGAGAAGTGTGCTGAAAACCATATCACTGGCTCACCCAAGCCTTGTGAGTGAAATTGGGTTGACTGTAATGGAAGCTGTTGATAGTTATGCTAGCACAAAGCCACAAGTCATCATGACTAAGGATTTGAGCATAGTGACCTTGTTCAAACTATTGATCATGACAGATTATGCACTCTCTCCCAGAAACAGTTGGTAACATCTGTTCAGCATAGTTGCAGTATAAACCATTGATTTGCTCTGTGGGTGTTGAACAAACATGAGTGTGTCTGAGCAAGCATTTACAAAGGGATTGCATCAAAATCTAAATGGTGCCCCTTCCAATTTAAAAAGACCCACTTCAACTACAGGGGCACAAAATACACTAAATTGTTTCAAATTAGTTCAATTTAATCTAAAAATAAACAACTCTCCTCTGTTCTTGTCTTTATTTTTCTTTTTAGTTTTCTCAGAGAACTCTTTAAGGCTAGAGAACCTTTGGGGGCCTCTCTAGTCTTTGTGGCCCCTGGGTTGCAGACCATACTAGCACATATGTGAATCTGGCACTACGCACACACACACACACACACACATATATATATATATATATATATATATATATATATATATATATATATATAAAGGATGTTTCATTAAGATGGATCAAAGTCAGCAGTAAATGAATCAGTGTTATTGGTGAAAATTTATTTATTTCTCCATTGGGTCATGTTATTTAAGTCATGGTAATTATGTGTGAAAAATAATATTGCCCAAATGTCCGCCAAATCTGAAAGAAAAAGAAAAAAATCATCAGACGCTTAAACTTAATTCACATTTAAAATCGGTCCAAGTTTTTGGAACACCCTTTATATATATATATATATATATATATATATATATATATATATATATATATATAATGTGTGTGTGTGTGTATAATATGAAAAAATACACGACAAACATTAACATTTTGGCAAGATTCAATAGTGGCACTCTCAAGAATTTTGTAAGTTATGATAAATTATCATAATCTAATACATAACAATTTATCAAATGCATTAGTCATACACAAAAATAAATTCAACTACAACTTAAATGTAAAGAATGCCATACTTATTAAAAGAGAAAATAACATAGAGAATTTTTTAGAGTACCACTATCATATATATATATATATATATATATATATATATACTTTATCACTCTGTCTCATTTAGGCATTGAGCACTTTAATTTATTATTTGTTATGCTTTTATAGGCATATAAAAAAAATTGTATTTAAATTAAATATATAAAATTAAATGTTATGTCATTCAAAATTATCTTTTTCTGAACATCTGTTATTCTTATTTTCATAATATCCCTAGGGTGCTTTCAGTCGATTGGATCCTACCGGCTCCTTTTCTGAACATGTAAAAGAGCGCATTCCCATTGGACGACTTGGCCACCCTAATGAATTAGCAAATATGGCCCTCTATCTGGTCAGTGACTATTCAAATTGGGTAACTGGAGCAGTAAGTTTCATTTTCTTTTTTTATTCATTTCTCCTCTTTGGTCAAGTCATGATTTTTGATGAGAGGTTTGTCTTCTATTTATCAAATTCTCTTATCTACTTGGTCTCATAATTTCCTTTTTACAAACCTAATACTTCCTTGATTGTCTTGGGACAGCTCCAAAATAATGTTTGGATAATTCATAATTCCAGATGATTGAATACCTACTGAAAAAAAAGAATGAAAAAAAATTTTTTTTTTTTTTTTTTTAAAAGAAATTTTGCATTTACAAGGTGTGTTCTAGAAGTTTCAAAACTTTTTCAAGAAAGACATTTAATAATTTTAAAGAAATACAAAACTCTAATCTTCAAAGTAGAAGACTTTGACTTCAATGTGTAACGCTCCAGCTATGTCATGAAGGCTCCATGGAAGTCATTCAAAGTGAAAGTGTCCAGGGCCCTTATGGTCTCATCCATCTACTCAATGCCTTCAAAACAACTGCCCCTGAGGTTCTCCTTCAGTTTGGGGATCAGCTATAAGTCACAGGGAGCAAGGTCTGGAATGTAGGGATAGTGAGGGACAGTTTTGATGCCTGTCTCTGTCAACAACAAAACTTTATTATATAACGGGTATCCAAATTGTTTTTGCATACTGATTGCATTCTGCAATCTAGTTAGCTGTGAAAAATGTCAGCTTCATTCATCTAAAATTCTTCAAATATTGCTCACTTTTGAAAATACCACTGACCATGAATTATTTCTCTATATTTCACCAAGATCTTGGCTTTTAGAATTTTATTCTGCACCATGTCAAAAACATTTAATTTCTCCTGAATAGATACCACTACCCTTTCTTGTTTTGTTTTAACATTCATATTTTAAGGCCATCCTCAATTTCAAAGCTTAAAGTTAGTAATGATAGTCATTTTGAAAAGTAAAAGCACAGAATGAGCTCTCTCATCAATTAGGAAATGCTCCTTTCACTAATTGAGGTAAATAACAAAAAATTGAGGAAATACTGTATCATTATTTCCTTATTTAAAAGTGGTGCAACCAATTAATTTTACAATGTCCAAAGTCACACTTCCCCTATCCCCCAAAAACAAATAAATCTGGATTTCTACAATTTCAGCATAGAAATTTTATATTTATTTTTATGATATCAGATTTTCAAGTTTGCTCTAAATAACTGACTGCAAAGGAATAACATTTATTTTACTCTTTAATAAAGATTAAGCAGGGGGAGTGTTGGGGAATAAACCAGCCAAAATATGGTGGAGGTGTGGGGATTGCCCCCTACCTTGTATGCCAGAATGCCTGCTAGATGGCATTCTATACAAGACTATATAAAGAAAGACTCAATTCTTTCTCTTTACGTTCTTGAATGCAGTAGGTACAAGATGCATCTTGTTGCCTCCAGAGAAATGTCTTTCCTCGGGCAGCTGACTACTAAACTTCAAACCCAACCACGTGGCACAAACACACACACACCTTATATATATATATATATATATGCTATATTCATGGGTTAAAGTGCTCAATATCGGGGATAGAGCATAAATAAATATAAAAGTGGACATTGAAGTCAGCATCCAGCGGCAACAGTCAGTCTCATGATTAAACACAATTTTCAGGCTATGTGTGTTGTGTTTTGGCTCAACTATTTGTATGTGCTGGTCAATGGTGCATTATGGGTAGGTCTAGTGTATTATTTTAATCATTATTGGGTGGGCAGTAATGCTTATATTTCAAATTATTCTAGGAGCTATTGAGAAGAAATAATTGTGGGTCCAAATGCAATTTTATGGCTATTTTATAGTGTTAATTTTTTTACTCATTATTTATTGTTTATTACCTTATTATTGTTAATAACTATGTTATTTGTTATCATTATGTTTACTTGCACATTCATAGTTTATTAATTGGTTTACTTATTGAATTAGGTTATTTTATTTTCCTTGCATATTTTTATTTTTTAGTAAAGATTTGTTCTGTCTGCATTTTGAGAATAGTTCTGATCGTTTATTTAGTAATTTGTGTTGGTCTAGGAAGGTAATTATAACTATTTTCTCCTTCAGAGAGTGTTTACAGTTTTGGGATTTATTGTTGCAAGGGTTAGGGTTGTTTACCTTATTTTCCATGATATTTTTGGTGTGATTTCATTTTGGTTTTTAATTCCTATATATGTTTTCACCAGCATGAAATAGCCTGTCACTGGTTGGTGTTGACCTCAATGTTCACTTATCTCTCACTCTCTCTCTCTTTCTCTCTCTCTCTCTATATATATATACACACACACACACACACACACACACACACACACTTTCTAAAAGCCAAGCCTATAAATATTTTTCTTCATTATGTACTCTGTACACAGAAGTATATTTTCTCTCTTATTGAATTATGTTATTCCATATATAAAAATATATAAAAATATATAAAAATATATAAAAATATATACTACATATACTCAAGTATAGTTCAAGTTTTTTATGATCAGTGTTTTATCAAAAATAGGGGTACATATACTCAAATATAAATATATTTATGCAAAAATAGGGGTATAAAATATATACTACATATACTCAAGTATAGTTCAAGTTTTTATGATCAGTGTTTAAAAAATATAAAATATATATAAAAAATATACTACATATACTCAAGTATAGTTCAAGTTTTTATGATCAGTGTTTTATGCAAAAAATAGGGGTCACATAATAAAAAATATAAAATATATATAAAATATAAAAATATATACTACATATACTCAAGTATAGTTCAAGTTTTTATGATCAGTGTTTTATGCAAAAAATAGGGGTCACATAATAAAAAATATAAAATATATATAAAATATAAAAATATATACTACATATACTCAAGTATAGTTCAAGTTTTTATGATCAGTGTTTTATGCAAAAATAGGGTCACATAATAAAAAAATATAAAATATATATAAAATATAAAATATATACTACATATATAATTAAGTATAGTTCAAGTTTTTATGATCAGTTTTTATGCAAAAATAAAAATATAAAAAATATATATATAAATATAAAAATATATACTACATATACTCAAGTATAGTTCAAGTTTTTATGATCAGTGTTTTATGCAAAAATAGGGGTCACATAATAAAAATATAAAATATATATAAAATATAAAAATATATACTAATATACTCAAGTATAGTTCAAGTTTTTTATGATCAGTGTTTTATGCAAAAAATAAATAATAAAAATATAAAATATATATAAAATATAAAAATATATACTACATATACTCAAGTATAGTTCAAGTTTTTTTATGATCAGTGTTTTTATGCAAAAAATAGGGGTCACATAATAAAAATATAAAATATATATAAATATAAAAATATATACTACATATACTCAAGTATAGTTCAAGTTTTTATGATCAGTGTTTTATGCAAAAAAATAGGGTCACATAATAAAATATAAAATATATATAAAATATAAAAAATATACTACATATAAAAAATATAGTTCAATTTTTTATGATGTTTTTATGCAAAAAATAGGGTCACATAATAAAAATATAAAATATATATAAAAAATATAAAATATATACTACATATACTCAAGTATAGTTCAAGTTTTTATGATCAGTGTTTTATGCAAAAAATAGGGGTCACATAATAAAAAATATAAAAAAATAAAAAATAAAATATATATATAAATATATAAAATAGGGGTATTTATAAAAAAAAATATAAAAAAATATATATAAAATATAAAATATATACTACATATACTCAAGTATAGTTCAAGTTTTTATGATCAGTGTTTTATGCAAAAATAGGTCCACATAATAAAAATATAAAATATATATAAAATAAAAAATATATATACTACATATAAAAATATAAAATATATAGTTCAAAATATTTTTATGATCAGTTCAGTTTTTTTATGCAAAAAATAGGGGTCACATAATAAAAAATAAAATATATAAAATATAAAAATATATACTACATATACTCAAGTATAGTTCAAGTTTTTATGATCAGTGTTTTTTATATATAATAAAAAATAAAAATATATAAAGTAAAATATTACAAAAAGTATAGTTCAAAGTTTTTGATCAGTGTTTGATGCAAAAATGTTTATAAAATATATATAAATATAAAAAAAAATATAAAATATATATAAAATATAAAAAGTATACTACATATATCAAGTATAGTTCAAGTTTTTATGAAAAAAGGGTCACATAAAAAAAATATAAAAATATAAAAATATAAAATATATACTACATATACTCAAGTATAGTTCAAGTTTTTTATGATCAGTGTTTTATGCAAAAAAATAGGGTCACATAATAAAAAATATAAAATATATATAAAATATAAAAATATATACTACATATACTCAAGTATAGTTCAAGTTTTTTATGATCAGTGTTTTATGCAAAAAAAGGGTCACATAATAAAAAATATAAATATATATAAAATATAAAATATATACTAAATAGTTCAAGTTTTTTATGATCAGTGTTTTATGCAAAAAAGGGGGTCACATAATAAAAAATATAAAATATATATAAAATATAAAATATATACTACATATACTCAAAGTATAGTTCAAGTTTTTTTATGATCAGTGTTTTATGCAAAAATAGGGTCACATAATAAAAAATATAAAATATATATAAAATATAAAAAAATAGGGGTCAAGTATAGTTCAATTTTTTATGAAAATATAAAAATATATAAAAAATATAAAATATATATAAAATATAAAATATATACTACATATACTCAAGTATAGTTCAAGTTTTTATGATCAGTGTTTTACAAAAAAATAGGGTCACATAATAAAAAATATAAAATATATATAAAATATAAAATATATACTACATATACTCAAGTATAGTTCAAGTTTTTATGATCAGTGTTTTTATGCAAAAAATAAAACATAATAAAAATAGTGTTTAAAATATATATAAAATATAAAAATATATCTACATATACTCAAGTATAGTTCAAGTTTTTATTCAGTGTTTTATGCAAAAATAGGGGTCACATAATAAAAATATAAAATATATATAAAATTAAAATATATACTACATATACTCAAGTATAAAAAAGTGTTCAAAAATAAGTATTTTTATGATTAATGGGGTATAGTTCAAATTTTTTATGGTGTTTTATGCAAAAAAATAGGGGTCACATAATAAAAAAATATAAAATATATATAAAATAAAAAATATTCATATATTTAAGTATAGTTCAAAATGCAAAAATAGGGTCACATAATAAAATATAAAAAATATATAAAATATAAAAATCACACTAAAGTATATATGATCAGTGTTTTTTATGCAAAAATAGGGTCACATAATAAAAAATATAAAATATATATAAAATATAAAAAATATATGCAAATATAGTTCAAGTTTTATGATCATGCAAAAATAGGGTCACATAATAAAAATATAAAATATATATAAAATATAAAAATATCCACATATACTCAAGTATGTTCAAGTTTTTTTTTATTTTTAGGGTCACATAATAAAAAAATAAAATATTTAAAATATATACTACATTTGTTTTCAAGTTTTATGATCAGTGTTTTTATGCAAAAAAATAGGGTCACATAATAAAAATATAAAATATATATAAAATATAAAAATATATACTACATATACCAAGTATAGTTCAAGTTTATGATCAAACAAAAAATCCATAATACATAAGAAATTTTTTTGAAGAAAATAAAAAATCATGTATTTTCGGTGATTGTTGCACTATTCAGAGTTAAACTTTTTCTGGGGAGGGGTTAAAATTCCGTAACAAATATATGCACATAAAATTCTTCCATGTGATGAATTTATTTTTTGAAAATGTTTGCATTTGTTTTACTTTGCAAGTCTTCTTCCTAATAAGCCATACCAAATCGAAACTCCTCACTCTATAAATTGTTGACTAACTTCATCCGTAACATATGTATTTTTGCCTCAGGAAAACAATTTTGCTGCATTTTTTTTTTTTTTTTTTTTTTTTTTTTGAATACCCTTATCTTGAACATCCCTTTTGGAGTAATAGGTATTTATAATGAATTTAAAACAGTTTATGTTTGCCAATAATTTATGTAAATTTCAAAAAGACTTACTGAGAGTTTGAAAAGGTTATCTTTCTTTGATCAGATATTTTACATTGAAGTTGGTTGTGTATTCAAGTTGTAAGTTTGTTTGAAATAATATATATTACTTGAATGAGAATTATTGGCAGACTGATATTATGTTAACAGAAAGTTTAACGTTAAGTCTGAAACATGAAATTGCGTGACATAGGTTCTGGTATCAAGTTGAAATTTTTGCACTCCTCACTGACGAGGATGAATGATGTAAGATTTTGATCCTATAACTTCACTTATTAAAATGTTTAAATCGAAGTAACAATAGTGTGAGCCAGATATACTTGATAACATGGTACTTTGCATATTTAAAAAAAATGCAGCAACATTGTTTTACAGCAAAAATCCTATATGGCAAAGTTTTCTACGGCAAAAATTATTGAGGCAAGTTTTCCTATGGCAAAAATGTTTACAAAGAATGTTCCTAGAACCCCTTACAGTAACCACATCCATTCTAAACCTGTAGCACATAAATGCTATAAAGGTAAAAAAAAAAAAAATCAACCATGAAGATGAGAATAATCTGAAAATATAATTGAAAAATTGAATTAAATCTTTTCAGAAAAGGAATCTCAGTTATTTCCTTAAATTTGACACGAGAAGAGAATCATTATATACATTTCATCATAATGCTATTTACATATATTCTGAATATTACCTAGGTTTACGGTTATATCATGTCGAAACATGGGTTCCTTTATGATCATTGAAGTTAAGCAATGTTAAGCCTTGAATACCAGGTGCTGTAAGCTTGGATGTGAAGACAATGTTATGCATAGTGGCTCCGAATTTTTATTCGGAGAGCCAAGTTCCAATTCCAGTTGAGTTTGTTATATTCACTTAGCACAAATACCCTTGGGAAAGGTATGAATCCACCTTTTCTCTCTCCAGATATGGGTTAATTAGTAAAACATGTATCACTAAATGATGCAACCAGGTTTGCCCAATCTCACCTGTCTCAATCCCCTTTGAGCCATGAGAGAAGTGCTTCTGGCCAAGTGTGTGGGCTTCTCTGTCATGCAGGGTTGTCCACCAAAATAAAATTTATGCGAATAACCTCATCAAAGTTTCTTTGATTCACAGCCATCTCTGCCACTGCCACCATTAGTATCTCAAAAAAAAATTTTACTATCTAAAAAAATTTTTATGGCTTTAAATAACCTGATTGATAAGCTGTAAGAAACAAATTAATCAAATTACTATTCAAGGTCTTATTTTAAGTCTTACTCTTCTTTCACACAGATTTTTAGATTTCCTGTTTAGATTTCCTTTTTCCTATTTCCATATTATTTCTGTTGCTTTGCTGGTAATAAATTGTTCTACATTTTGGTATTCATTTATCCTTACTTTGAGACAATTTTATTTTTCTATGTAAATTATAACCAAATGAATTACTTACTACCCATAAGCTTAGATTTTTTTTTCTATCTCAAAATAATCAAAAAGTAATTTATTTGCTGGAAGCATTATCTTCATATCAATTTGCAAATTTTGAACTGGTCTTTCATCAGGAAATCAAAATAAAACATAGATACCAAAATTAGATTTGTTTTCTCATTCCTTCGATCTTTGGTAAATAGTATAAAGAAAAAAGTTTAGTTTTAATCTACTATGAATGGATACATTATTTAAGTCAAATTTGCCATGTAAAATTGATTCCTGCTGATACCACATATGATTGGTAGGCATTTGATAAAAAATTAGAGTAATGACATTATTCTCATCTTCCGATATAAAGGTGAGGAGGGTAGGCAAAAACAGGTTAGGGACAAAGTTTGGTATGATAATGATCTCTGAAAAAAAGAAAAAAAAAAAAATATATATATAGGGTGCTATGGATAAATTATCATCTAAATTATGCAAAAATGAAAATAACATTGACATCTCATTTTAACAGATATATTTACCAAAATCACACAAAAATATCTTGAAATACTAAAGAGTAAATTTAACCATGGCCTTCAGACAACTTTAGAATCTCCTGCAACTCTTCTGGATGTTCTTCTTGTTTAAATTGGTGAATGGTGCCATGATCCTTGCCTTCAGTTCATCTTTGGTGTTACACTCTGAAATGTTTGTATTGGATCTTCTGGCACAAATGCCAAGCAATACAGCATGCTGTTTCCAAATTTCAGGCAGAGCAAATTGCGTCATGCTGATCTTTTTCTCACAGATGGTGCCCAACTGACCCTACTATACTGTGCAGTCAACAAAATCAAAAACAAACAACATATATGCACAAAATTAAAAATATAAAATGGCAACAATTTACCTATCGCATCATATATATATACATGTACACACACACACACACATATAGGGAAAAGGTTATAATTATTCCAAGAGAAAAATGTCTATTTTAAAAAAAGGAGAGAAACCACAAATGTTTTTGGTTATAATGTGGATTTGTTTTAGTGTATATATTATATTTTATTCTTCATATTTTTGTTACACATGTTTCCAGTCTCATGACCTTCTTCAGGCAAATAAAAAGAATCAATTTTTAAAGGAATAAATTTTCCTTGTGTTCTTTTAATGTTTCAATATTCATTTTCTGTATTTGTAGTGAGCCTTGATCTCATTTCTGGAGTGTTGGCAAAAGTGAATTTCTGCCTAAGTGGTAATAAAATCATTAGGTTTTATCAAAAACATTTGTGGTTTCTCTTTTTTTAAAAATAAATATACACACACACACACACATATATATATATATATATATATATATATATATATATATATATATATATATATATAAATAATAGGGATGTATTTTATATTTACTAATCACTACTAATACTTAGTAATAAAAATCTGTCAGATTAATTAAATAAGTGGACATTGAAGTCAACACCCAGTGGTGACACTCTTTCATGCTTAAACTTAATTGTCAGGGCTGATTTTTAAACTTTTCTAAAGAAATTACCTGTGTATAATATTCTATTTTTTATTTTTTTTTTTTTTTTACATAAAAAACTGATCATAAAAATTCACACAATACTCAAGTATATACAATATTCATGATGAAAAAATTTCATAGTGAATGTATTCAAAACTGTAGAGTAAAAGTATATGTTTCAAAAAAAGGTCTGGCATCTGTTTCGTAATTGATAGTTGTCTAACTCAACTGGTCGTATTTTTAAAAGGGAGGAAAAAAAGAGGATCACATTTTCCTTTCAATCTGAGGGGAAAAAAACTGTTTCTTCATTGTCTAAACTGTGAAATCACATGTTTTTATTCTTTTGTAATTCAAAATTAAGTTACTTTTCTGATCCACTTTGCCTATATTTAAAAGAAATTGGACACACATTTTTTTCATTTGTTTGAAGGTGTGTTTTATGATTACATTAAGTTGTACATTATCTTATATTGGTCAATGTCATATCATTTAACAGTATTTCCATTATGTATATAATTATCTGATTTAATTCCACTAATTTTTCATTCAGTACTTAAGGATATTACAATTATCAGTAATACACTAAATTAGAATACAAAATGATGAAAGTATGTGTGTGTATATAGAGATGTCCTTTTTTATGCACGTGTGTGTGTGTGTATGTGTGTGTGTGTGTGAAAAGTTCTATTAAAAAAGCTGAGGGGAGAGAAAGTCCTATTAAAAATGTTGAAGAGATTTTTGTTTGTTGGTTTGATAGTTATCATATATGCATGTGTAAGTAAGCTTAGGGAATTTTGATGCTGTGTCGTGTTCAATGTGACATGTAGCTGGGGACTAGGCAAGAAAGAGACATGTTCTATCATTAAAGCATCCTGTAGGTAAAAAGAGAAAAAAGAAAATGAGATTTTGTACTCACTTTTCTCATATACTGCTTTTGTCAACACCATCTTTTCTTTTCTTTGGAGCTTTATTTTCATGCAGACCAGTATAAAAATATACAGTCTTACTGATTCCAGTTCTGAAAAATAAAAGGACAAAGTAAACAATCTTAGTGCTTATGCATACCTAGTGGAATAGTTGTATAGTTGAAAATAGAGATCCCAAGTAGTTCTTGATACTAATATTTTACCTGATAATAAATAATAAAGTAATTCTACCAAAATTTAACTTTGCTATGTAAGAGTTAACAGACTACTTCACTATTTACAAAGTTTTCGGTGTCCTGGGTATGATGATAAATTACAGCTGGCAGCAAGGCCTCTGATTAGGAGGTTTTGATAAGTGTGGAACCACCTCTTAATTGCTGTTGTTACCAAGTCCACCCTGACCTGGGGGTGTTAGCACTTGTTAGGGTCCCAGCTATGTCAGAATCCCTTTTGCACATTTATAAATCTACCATTTATCAGTGTATTGACTATTGTTACCATATCTGCTTTGGTGCTCCAGCTATATATCTTGAGATTTTTTATAAAATTCAATGATGGGTCTGTAAAGTTATCAGTACAAACCTGGCATCTCATCTTCAGTCATTATCCCATCAACATGACATGGCTTCTCTCCGTCTTTTCTATAAATATTTTCACGGCAGTTGTTCTAAATGAGCTCTCCTCCTTGGTACCTCAACTGCATGAATTTAAGTATACTACTATATTGGCAATTAGGTCTCATTGTTTTACAGTGGAAATTGATAGGTGTAACTGTAAGTCCTATTCTAATAGTTTCTTTTGTTGCACTTCTCACCTGTGGATCTTTCTTTCAGTTTCTTGCTGCTCTGCCATCTACAATCTTCAAAAATTTAAATGCAATGCCAATTGCCATCTCCATGTCTTGCTGAAACCTGTTCTTTTATTGTCATTTCCTCCTCACTAAAATTTTTTTCATTCACTTTGACTCCCAGTAACCCCTTACATCTTAGTGGCATTATCACCTTGCTTGGAGTGAAATAATTATTTTAAAAAAGCCTTAACCCATTCTATTTTAACATTTAATGCCAAATCAATTAATAACTAAACTTTTTTATTTGATTATGTTTTTACCTATTTTTTAAATTTTCATTTATATATAAACTCATGTTAACAATAATCCTGTTTTATTAAAAAAAATAATTATTTCTTTTTTATTTATTTGATATTGTTAGATTTTCCGATTTGATGGTGGTGAATACCCAAGTATAGCAGGAGAGTTCAACCAACTAAAGGAGGTAACTAATGAACAATGGGACATAATGGAAAAAATAATCAGGAAGGTGAAAGGATCTTAAAATATTTTTTTATTACAAGTAAATTAAAGTTTTTATATAAATCACAGGAAAAGTTACGTGTTCATAAAAAAATGTATACAACGAATATTTAAAAATCTAAAATCAAATATATTTTTGCATCTATTATCCATACAAATAAAATTTTTGTCAACAGTTAGATTTAAAACTGTGACCAGACCAACAAATTGATTCAGTTCAGTTTATTTTAAAAAAATTTTTTAAGACTGTTTTTGTTTTTCCAGCCTCAGTAACAAAATTTCCCAACCTCTAACTACCTACAGCTAAATCATATTGAAAACACCAGTTCTTGTTCAATCACTGAAGTTAAAATGTGCTGGCTTTAAATAACACACAAAGATTTAAGCTGTTAAAAAAAACAAAAAAAAAAAACAACAATTAATCCAAACTTTATCAAAAAATATATATATATATATATATATATATATATATATATATATATATATATATATATATATATATATATATGGTTAATTCCACCGTGATAAAAATCAATTCATTGTCCATTTCCATGATTTTTATTTACAAACTCATATAGAGAGAATTGAAAAAAAATACTAAAGAATTTTTTCAAAAATTTAATCCATTGTGGGTCAAAAATTAAACCAATGCAAAGATGATTTGTATGTTTAATGTTTGCTAAAATTAAGTCATTATTTTTAGAATATAAAAAAATTTAAAATTTTATAAATTTCTCTATTAAATTATTAACTTGCTGGTTGTCAACTAACTTTGATGAAAAAAATAAATGCAGTTTCAATTTTTTTATCATTCAATAAATTATATTTGACAAAGTATTTACATATAAAAACAGGTAAATTATTAATCAGTACCTTAACAAAGCATTATTAGTGTTAAAAGTAAAGAAAATTTTGTTACCAACAGTTTTTGTTTAAATTTATTGTAAGCTTTTCTCTGAGTTGTTGTTAACCATGATATTTCTTGGAATTGATACTGGAGTGGTTTCCCGTTGCTTTCTCCACGGTGGTTTATGGAGACACCACCTCTAATCTTTCTACTCCATACTGGACAGTATCAAGGCTCTATGCAAATGACAGCAAATCCTCATTATCATGAGAGACCTAAATGCCAAAGTAGGCAGGGAAAGGGCAGGGGATATAGCAGGAATATTCAGACTAGGAACCTGCAATAAACACAGAGAAAAATGAATTCAATGATGTACAGCCAATGACCAGGTAATAGCCAACACATGGTTCCAAGAACATCCAACAGATGACTATGGACTATGAGGAGCCCAGGAGGAGAAACTAAAAACCAAACTGATTATATAACCATCAAAAAAAGATTCAAGAATGCAATGATTCATTGCAAAACCTACCTAAGTGCCCTCTTATATGTAAACTAAGTGTGAAACTGTGGAAATTGAAGAAGCCTAATACATCACCCAAACTGCACTACAACAAACTCCTGAGCGACCCTAACCTAAAAGAAAAATATATGAACAATGTGAAAAGAAAAGAATATACGAGGTACACAATGGAAACTCAAAATGGGACACACTAAGAGACACTTTAGTGACATCAGCAAACGATATCATCCAAAAGGGTACAGGACAAAGATGAAAAAAAATGAATGAATGAATGACTGATGAGATTCTCAACATGATGGAAAGGAGACAGAAAACTCTGCCAAGATACAGAATGGAGTACAGAAAATTACACAATGAAATAAGGACCAAATGCAGGCAAGCTAAAGAAGAATGGCTAAACAAAAAATGTGCACAAATAGATAGATTGAGTACTACCAACAAAAGAGACATGCACAAACGAATAAGGCAACTGACAGGACAGAAGACATGCTTGTCAACACACTGCCTAAAATCAAAGAATGAAATGCTCGTATTAGAGAAGGAAAAAATTCTTCAACACTGGAGCGAGTATATTGGATAACTCTTCCACAATGAAAGGGAACAACCAGCAATACACGGAACTACCGATGGACCTAGAATTCTGAAAACTGAAGCAAAAGCTGCATTGGCCCAATTAAACAGAAACAAGGCAGCTGGGCCAGGCAGAAT
The DNA here is from genome assembly GCA_903632075.3 of Acanthosepion pharaonis. Lineage (NCBI taxonomy): Eukaryota > Metazoa > Mollusca > Cephalopoda > Sepiida > Sepiidae > Acanthosepion > Acanthosepion pharaonis. The sequence continues at coordinate 1,760,338 of CAHIKZ030000256.1, forward strand.
TGTAACAGAAATGCTGACAGCCTTAGATGATTTTGGCATAGACAAGATCACTGAAATAACAAATGAAATCTACAACAGTGGGGATATACCATAAGACCTCAGCAGATCTATCTTCATAGCTATGCCTTAGAAACCAGGTGCAAACAAATACGAACTCCACTGAACAATAAGCCTAATGAGCCATGTGACAAAACTCATCATCTGTATTCTGATGAATAGAGCATGCAACAGAATCAGGCCAAAGATAGGACAAGAACAGTGTGGGTTCATTAAAGACACCAGAACAAGGAACACAATATTCATGCTCAGGATGCTATCAGAAAGAGCAATACAGATGCAGAAGGACGTGTATTTATGTTTCATAGACTATGCAAGGGCCTTTGACAAAGTACACCGCAAGGATCTGATGGAACTGCTCAGCAACCTTGATATATTCGGGAAAGATAGAATAATCAAGAACCTATATTGGCAGCAATCAGCATGCATGCGCATAGGGAACAAGTTCAGTGAATGTACAAAAATAAAAAGGAGTGTAAGGCAAGGATGCATCTTCTCACCCAACCTGTTCAACCTATACAGTGAGTGAGGCAATTCTGAGAGCATTGGAAACCCTACCAGGATTTAGCATTGCCGACAATAATCTTAACAATATAAGATACACACCTGACACAGTACTGATAGCAGACACACAAAAGAAATTACAAAATCTCCTACAGAAGGTAGCAATGACGAGTGAAAAGAAGGGACTAAGCATAAACTACAAGACAGAATGCATAGTCATCAGTAAAAGGATAAACCCGAAATGTGATTTGCAGGTCAGGGTCATTAGAATCAAGCAGATATACAAGTTTAAATATCTGGGAAGCATTTTGACAGAGGACGGTAAGTGCAACACTGAGATCCATAGATGTATTGGGATGGCCAAGGACACATTCCAAAAGCTGAACAGAGTATTGCGAGATAGGAGATGTGATTCTACAGAAGGATGCTAAGGATATCATGGACCAAGTGTGTGAGCAACGATGAGGTCTTAGAGAGGATGTAAATAAGGGGGAGGCTTATATTTAACATCAGGAAGAGGCAGCTGAAGTTCCTAGGATACATAATGAGGAAAGAGGGCCTGGAGAATCTGATACTCATGGGTCAAATAGAGGAAAAGAGAGATAAGGGAAAATAATGCATGACATACCTGGCAGGATTAAGCAAGTGGATGACAGAATGTGGTCTTAGGGAGGAAGCAGAAGGAAAGAACTTGTTGAGAGCTGCAAGGGATAGAGGGAGGTGTAGAGCCATGATCGTCTACATCCTGAAAGGACATGGCACATAAAAAGAAAGAAAGAAAGGTACTTTTCTCTGTAACCAATTAAAATGGTCATTTGCGAATGGTATGCACATTTACACAATATTTCCAAACACTTTGGCTCTACTATCACAAGTTACCTTATTGATCACAGATCCATTAATTATTTGTGATTGCCTCAATATTTCCCAGTTCAACTGATGTGATTTGGAGAAGACTCTTAGAAAACTTTTCAAGCATTTTCTTTTCAACTATATAGAAATTAGGAGAAAAACAAAGAAATATCAAGAGAAATGTTTGTTATATATTTTGAGTATTTTTTTTTTTTAAACTTTCATATAGTTCTTAATATTATCAAAAAATAAATACAAAACAACCATATGAAAAACAAAATGTAATTCTAAATTTCTTAAATTTTTTATTATTAAGACACCTTTAGTTATTTTCATCACATATTTTTCACACCAGGGGAAAGGTTAGAAGCAGTGGCAAAGTATTCATGGATGCATTTTTTCAGGATAAATAATTTGAAAATTTGTGTAATAAGAAAAAAAATGATTTGAATAGATAATTTGTGTAATAAAGAAAATGAATTATTGATAATTTTTACTATTACTTCCTTGCACCCATGATCATTTTTTTTTAAATCTTCAATTTTGCCATTTCTTAAGACAAATTGTGAACAAGCAACATTAGTAGAGTTGTCTAACCAGAGAACACCCTTGCTTCTACTACCACACCAGTTATATGCTCAGGAAATGAAAATCTGCAAAAAGAGAGGGAAAGAATATTGAAGCATTAAGATTGAGTGAGTGAATAAGAAAAGTAAGAAAGAAAGTAATGAAGTTAGCTGCTGCTTTTTGATGATGATGAGAATAGATCATGGTGGTGATACATTCTAAAACAACCAAAAAGAAATAAAGAAGTGAATTAATTTACAAATAAATACATCATTATTTGTTGATTTTTATTATTTTCTCGGATTTCTCTCATAACCATTAAGTCATCACGGGCTGCATATATAAAGATCTTGTGCCAGAGACAAAAACTTAGTCTAGTAGAAACAGCAAGTAATGAGGCACAAAATTACAAAACAAGACAACCACTGCATAAAATTTTAAAAAGCAAAAACATTTATTTTACAATGTTACAAAAAAAGGTACAAATACAAAGGTTGCACAAAAATTTTCTTTTGTGCACCTATTACGGCAGGAGAACAGTTTTTTGAGGTTACGAAAAATGGGTTTCCATTAGATACAAGGAAAAAAGTGTTACAATTTTTAGGAAAAGACATGGATTTAAAGACAAAAAAGATTACACTCTTTAAAAATGGAAAAACTTATAGGAAGCCAAAAATTGCACAAGGCCGAAAATACAAGCGTGTACCCACCTCAGCTCTTAAGTGAATACTCAAACAGAATGTCTCAGCTTGAAGGGGTTTTGTCTTTTCACAGATTGTTTCCTTCAGTACCTTTTGAAGTATTTTGCTGTAAAGTTAACTTGAAAGTACTTTCAGTTTAAATTCTTTTCAGGAAGGAACAGAAAGGAATGTTGTATTCTGGGTCTTGAATCTGTCAGCTCTTTCTTTCTTCCTGTGTTGATTTATGACCCCCTCAGCTAGACAGCTCCTCTGTCTTTTGAGCATGAGTGCTAAGGCTTCTTCCTTAACTATTAATTGTTTTCTTGTTAATGGTTCATTCCTTTTTGCACTGTTTATCCACTCATAGCAGTCCTTTTTATTGAAAAAAGGACCATCATACCAGCTCACTTCAAGTTCTCACAAGGGCTTCCAGAGATCGTCTCTCATTGGCCAATATATATGAAACCTTTCTCCAAGAATTTGAAAAATGGATCCGTGTCAATTCAACAAATAATTTTGGTGGTCAACCGCTTGAGCCAAAAGGACTATAAAAAATGTAACAATTTTTACACAAACCGTCTGGCCTTCAGAAAAATACACTTCTCAGGAAAAATGTCTATAAAAAAGCCTTCCAATAAATTAATTTTTACAAAATTTTATAACAATTTGTTCTGATAAAAAACACCCCAAAAAAATGCAATAAATTAATATACACTTTTGTGTATAAAATTTTCTTAAATATATGCCTTTGTGTAAAAAGAAAAAAACTTTTCAATGTGTTTTTCCTTTTTAAAATTTTATGCAATGGGCATCTTGTTTTGCAATTTTGTGCCTATTACAATGACTTGCTGTTTCTATTAGACTAAGTTTTTGTGTCTGGCACAAGATCTTGGATTTGGTAGGAAATAAAATTTTTATATGCATGCCCCAGTTTCAAAGTCACCTTATGCCACTGTTTATAAATTTTTCTCAAAAATCCATGTGAAATTCTGTCTATTATTTTCAACAGAATTTTTTTAAAAGAAATATATAGGGTATACCAAGTATTTGAGAACACACCTTCTGGCAATAGAAGGCAATCTAACATAATGTGATACAACATCTACCAAATTTTAGCCATCTTGTTTCTTTTTCAGATATATTGGATGCTTTAAAATGGTAGCTTTCAAACTGGCATAGAAAACAAAAAGGAATACTAAGTTTGTAGTATTAGCTACAAACTCGAATGACTTAGTGATAGCCAACTTTTTCAAAGGGTCTTTGTATTCATTTTCAGTTCTTTGGTGGGGATGTCATCTATGGTTAAAAGAAACATTCAAACATTATAAACATGACGGAGTTCATCCAACAGTTCTCAGACACCATCAGCCATGACCCCAGCATGATAATATCTGACAACCAAAAAACAATTAATAGTTTTAATAAGGACTAGCAGCATGGCCCGGCTTTGCCTGTGCTAGGTTCAAAAATCATATGACTCCTACAGCAATCGCTATCACTTGACTTAAAATAATTTTGCCCTTCCTTGCCTTTAAAGGAGTGCCCTTTGCCATGCTGATGTTGCCACATGCCTTACTTCTTGCCTATCTCACATTGCGAATTTTTTCTAAGCTCTATACTAAACATTAAATCTGTTACGAAAAAAGAACTAAACAAAATGAACACAAAACGATCAGCTTTAAAAAAAGGACTCATAACTGGAAAAACTGAATGAAAAAGTATGTTAACAACAAATACTTTTTCACACCCAACCCAGTTCTGCGGAATCAGAATCAACATTGAGTTTAAGCAAGTGAATGAGCCAATTGGTGTAAAGTGCCATGCAGATTTAAATTTTTCACACTTGTGACGAATGCAGCTATTGATTTTTTTGCATGTTAGCATGCTAGTTAACATTCGTGTCAGTCAGCTGTTGGCTCTCAAGCTGGCCAATAGAATCTTCCTGCCTATTTGTGGCAGCTAGCTATAGGCTCTCACTCTGGCCAGTACAAAATGGCTGCAAACTACATGAAAACTGCCATAAAAGCATGAAAAAATCGATTATTTCCACTATCAATGTGAGTTGAGAAATGCAAAGTTGTTCTTGGCCTTCCCGCTAACTTTGTGCATGTAAATTTTGGTGTAAATCCATCAAATTGCGGCCATGCATTCGTTACACACACACACACGCACATCCTGCCTTTTATAGATAGAGATAGGCATAAACTGAAACTCACATGACATATTACTAATAGAAATATAAAGTATTTTCTCAGAATATAAGATGCACCAAGGTATAAGACATCCTTATTTTGAAGACAGAGTTTTGGGGGGTGGAAAAAGGTCCAGTCATACTTGAAAGATTTTTATTAAGCAAAAATTCAGCACATTTTGTTCCAAACACAAAATAAAAAAAATACTGTGCATCAGAAACAAAGTTATACTGCTATTTAAAACTCTGGTTCTAAACCTGCAATATCCTAATTGTGTAAACATTGTCACTTGGAAAGGAATCAGATATTTCACCCTAGGTGAATGGAAACACATGTCTAGAAAGGAAAGATTAAGTAATGCTAGCTCAACTAAACAGAGGCCACACATACCTCACGCATTCATACTTGCTGAAGAATGAAATGCAATCAATATGTACAACATGGCAAGCTACACACATGGTGAAACATATTTTAACTGAATTTACTAACTTAACCCCATAAGACATAAATACTCCAAGGAAAACAACATGAGAAAACTATTTGAAAATGCGGAAACCATGAACATAATTTCTTATCTTAAAGAAATAGATTTATACCAAAATATATATATCACCTTTAATGGAGCACCTACAAACTATATATCAATAAAACATACATTTATGCTGAAAGTATAATATTGTATAGAAAAAATCCATAGTTGAAGTCATAAAATTGTGTACAAAATGTTTAGATTTCAGTATTAAATAACCTATAAGGGTTGATATGCTGCAAAACAAAAACAACCAATCAACAGATATTTCACCATTGGATCTAATATTAGCATCAAAGAAAATAGCATGCTCTGTCCTATCCATTGTGTTACTGATACCACACTTCTTAAATGAGTTGATCACTATATCATTTCTTATTTTTCAACTTTTTCCTTCCTTTTCTTAATTGCATTAATCACTCTTGGTAGATCAAGCACATTTGAAATACATCATCAGACACTCGATTGTTTCAATTGTCGAGAGAACCTGAGGACAGAAGTAACAAACTTTGGTGCTTCTTCCTTATGATTCTTTCAGTCGGCTTTCAGATAGCTTGGTCGTACCCATCTCCTCTCCAAGCAATTGATCGACAACCAAAGACCATGAACTATGGTCTGGGTAACACTTGCTCTGTATACTAGCCCCTCAAATTTTGAATTCAGAGTTGTCCTTCTCTTAGGCTGGTTGTCACCCAAGGCTATAGGACCCAGTTTGTTCTTCTATTGACACATAGAAGAAGAGAAGGGAGAAGAGATGGATTCATACCTTTTCCAGGGGTATTAGTAAGTAAATGAATGTAATGAACTCAACTGGAATCTGAACTCATCTATCCAATTCCTCAGTCTGAGTCACTTTTCATTACTGCACCGTGCCTCCACTAAAATGATTACTGTTATAAATAACACATTTAAATGAACTAAGCTACAAATGTTTATTTAAATATATTTACATATGGCAAAAGAAAAGTAACAAAAATGGGCTGGCAACATAACTAAGTTGACTGGAAGTTTATTCAGAGTCTCAGCTATTGGCATGCAACTGAGACATATGGAGGGAGTTGGTCGAGTGCTCAGTTGTACAGCAACTGTATAATCCCATCTGGTCACCTGTTGATGATGACAATTAATGTATGTGTGTGTGTGTGTGTGTATATATATATATATATATATATATATATATATATATATATATATACCATCTTATAATGAGAAAAAACTATGAAATCTTAAAAGATAGTGGATTCCTGGCAACAAACACACACACCACACAGCAAAAAAAAAACTATGACATAATTTACCATACAACAAAAATGTAAAAACAAAGATAGGAAAAAAAATTGTATATGCAAACACTTCTTTGTATACTCTCCAAAAATATTCAACAAAAAAAATAAAAATCAGCTATAAATCAAAAACACAAATAATAAAGGAAACACAACAGGAAAACAACCAACAAACCACCTGAACAAATTAAACAGCATGTAACAACATAGTAATAGTAATAATAATATATATATATATATATATATATATATATATATATAATATGGCTTGAAACAATGTTCCAAACTCATGATTTTTGCTAAAAAGGGCCTATAAAATGTAAAATAAATAAAAAAACACCAGGCCAGGTTCAATCTGGAATCCTTCATTTTTGAAGGTGGAACTTTAATTTTCATTTTTTTTTATTCTTTATTTATCTTATGTCATATATATATATATATATATATATATATATATATATATATATATATATATATATATATATATATATATATATAAAATACATAGTAGGACTTAAAAATATACAAATTTTTTACTTTCAACTCATTCGAAAAAAATTGGATAATGATTTGCCTTAAATTCATTTCAGAAAAGGCTATATGAATCTTTTGCTTTCAAGCCATTCTGAAAATAAGATGAGGGTTTACCTTAGTTTCAATGCACAAAAGCTGGGAGAATATATTAATAACTTTCAACATAAACTAAGAATTATAAAGAAAAGATACAGAATAAATATTAACAGCTTTTTTGTAAATCACTCATTTTCTTTCATCACAAGAAGTGTCAGCTAGGTCAAAGAAGTGCTAAGGATTTATTATTTAAGCATACAAATACACACCCACACATTTCTTTCTTTCAGTTTTGGATCTGATGAAGACTAGGGCAAAATGCATAATCAAATCTAGTTTCAATGAAACAGTTTTCCATTTGTCAAATTTCTTCAAATAAATAAATATATATATATATATATATATATATATATATATATATATATATATATATATATATATATATATATATAGTGTAACAGCAAAATTGTCCATTCTAAAAAATCACTAAATCTTGACACCATTTGTCATAAGAATCACTGTGAAATCTTTTGAGTTATTCAGCTAAAAAGAGAACAGATTAAAATTGTTTATGTCAGCCTCATTGTCTTCCCAATTGAGCAATGGTGAAAGGAAAAAGATCATTCAAATAAAAAATATATATATATATATATATATATTCATGAATTATTCACACAAAAAACAAATGCAAAGGTTAATGATTTAATTGGCGAGAAATCCATCGTCGCAAACAATTCAAATAATATACAAAAACCTCCGAATCCGTTATGAATTTGTAAATTGATTGCACGTTTATTGTAATATATATATATATATATATATATTGTGTATATTTAAGCAGCAATTTTTCATTAATGCATGTTTCATTTTCGCTTCGGAAATATGCACTTTTATTGCGCTGGAGGGTGTCGTCAGTATAATTACTCAGGTCATTGGCTAGTTTCGGGCCTTACAACATCATACCATCCTTGCTGAGTCGACCCCACTAGAGCTGATCAGGTTCCGACGCACCCTCCTTCTGTACCATGCTATGCGACACTGATTTTTATAATTGTCTCAGCCGACTTGTACTCGATACTAGCAGGATACACATAGGGAAAGTCCATAGCGCTCAGGTAAGTTGGGTTATTCAAAATGTCAGAAGGAAGAAATTTTTGTTAATTTGTTGCTAGTTTTTAAGTTTATATATTAAAAACAGTGACAATAATATGCCCCAATAATATTAAATAGTATAGACAAGTTTTGTCTATTTTAAGTATTTATTTTAAATATTCTTAAATGCCTATAATTGATAACAGAAGCCATTGGTTTATACCAATGGCTTCCCACACTTAATACTTCTCATTTTCACTCTCGCGTGGTCATGTGTGACGTCACGAGCTGCGATGCGATTTTTGCTTCCCTGTCTCATATACACAAGTTAGTCGTTGCTTTGAAATTTTTCATGCAACAAAAAAAAAAATTATTGTTTCATCCATGTATTGGTTGATATATTGAAAAGTAATTGTCATCTTTGATAATGGCTTATGTAAGCTGAAAGCTTAGATTGGATTTAAGCATGTATCAATATGGTGATTTCTTTTTGTCCTTCAATGATAATGTTATTAAGCTTATCAGACAATATGAAAGGAACTTACTTAAAATTATTTTGCTGACCTGTTCTATAACCCATCCATTGTTGATGACTATTATTAACAGTTTCCTACAGAATGACTTTATTCAAGAGATGTTAGACCTCCCATCTCTGGTTGAAGTTCAAAAGGCTTTAAAATAAATTAATACTGGAAAGACATCTGGTCTGGACAGCATACCCATAGAAATATTTTGTTGTGGGGGTGCACATCCTTCATGGAATTATTTATAAGCTTATTGTAGATGTGTGGTTGGGTGGACCTGTTTATCAAAAGTGGATTGATGCAATCATTATCTCTTTATAAAGGGAAGGGCTGTAAATCTGTATGTAGTGATTATAGAGGGATCAGCTTGCTAGAAACTGTTGGTAAAGTATTTGTTGTTGAACCATCTTCTAAAGTACATCTGTCTCTTGATAATCTCTGAAAGTTAAAGTAGATCCCAAACAGGTCTTGGTGCCATGGATATGATTTTCTCAGCACATCAGTTGCAGGAAACATGCATAGAACATCAGATTTCTCTCTATCAGGTTTTCATTGATTTCACCAGGGCATTCAACACTGAATAGTGAGGCTCTTTGGACCATTCTTAGCAAATTAGGAAGTCCTTCTGGCTTTGTCCAAATGTTTCGTGATTTATATTGGAAGATGAAGGGTAGTTTAAATTTCAACGGATTTTCATCAGAACCTTTTTGCAATTGATAATGGTATAAAGCAGGGAAATATTTCTGCCCCTATCTTGTTCTTCATCTATTTTGCTGTGACCCTTTCACATGCTTTTCAGAATTGTGATGTAGATATCTACCTGCACTTTAGGACATCTGAAAAGATTTTTGACCTCTGGAGATTCAATACAAAATCTAAATGTTTTGATGTAGTCAGGGAGCAGCTCTATATGCAGATGATGCTGACCTGGTGTCTCACAGTAAGGAAGATATGCAAGCTGCCATGGACCTGTTCTCTAGGGCATGTTTGTCTTTTGGTCTTACTATAACCTTAAAGAAAACAAAGGTCATGTATACACCATGCCTCTTCTCAGCATTATAGTGAACCAGATATCTTTGTTAATGGACATAGATTAGAAGTTGTTGATACTTTTGTTTATCTTATCATTGTTCTTTCAAGAGATGGCTCACTTGATGTCAGATAGAGGTATTTCAGTCAAAAATAAGTGTGTATGAGACATGCATTTTAACTGCTCTACTATACTCCTCAGAGACATGGACCACTTAGCGATAATGCATCCAAACTTTGGAATGTTTTCATCAAAATTGCCTTCAGAGGATTCAAGTATTAAGTGGCAATCTTTTGTGCTGGACACAGCAATTTTTTCAGGTCATCCAATAACTTCTGTCCGAATTTTAACTTTTTGTTAAAATGAATGAAATTTAAAGAGTATTTTATAATGTCTAAGGAAGCTGAACATTATTTTTATGTTTAGATGCATTTAAACTGATCAAATTTTATTTCAGAGAATAAAATTAAATTTTGTTTGATTAAAACCCTGCTAACATGGAAGTACCCAAGAATCATTTGAGGCGCATAATGCTTTATGAGTTCAAGAAAGGAAACTCAGCAGCCAAGGCGGCTAGAAACATTCATTCAGTTTATGGAGAGGAATGTGTGAATGAAAGAACTTGCAGAAGATGGTTTGCAAAATTCAGAGGTGGTGATTTCACCCTTGAAGATGAAGATTGAACTGGACGTCCAGTTGAGTTTGATGAAAAGCTTCTTGAAGCAGCCTTTGAAGAAAATCCTGCTTTATCAGTTGAGGAATTGACAGTGGTTCTTAGTTCAAACCATACAACTGTTCATTGTCATCTTCAACAACTTGGAAAAGTTCCTAAACTTGGAAAATGGGTACCTTATGAATTGTCTGAAAACACCCTCAAATCCCAAGTTGACATCTGCTCTTCTCTCCATTCTCGCCAACTTGTTTCACCTTTTTTAGATAGACTTGTCACTGGCGATGAAAAATGGATCTTTTATCGAAATGTTAAGTGTCATAGACAGTGGCTTGGTAAAAGGGAAGGACCCCAGCCACAGCCGAGTAGGGAACTTCATGGGCAAAAGGTTCTTCTTTCAATTTGGTGGGATCACCAAGGAATAATCCACTTTGAATTCTTACCACCTAATGCAACAATTAATGCTCAAATATACTGTCAGCAAATAGAGCATTGGAACCAAGCTGTGAGGAAAAAAAGACCTGCTCTTGTGAATCGAAAAGAGTTGATGTTTCATCAGGACAATGCGCGACCCCACAAAGCAAGAATCACGTCACAAAAGATCAAAGAACTTGGTTGGGAGAAAATTCCTCATCCACCTTATTCTCCCGATCTTGCTCCTTCAGACTACCATTTGGTTCGTAGCTTACAGAATCATTTGGAAGAAACATCTTTTGTAACACAGGAAGAGGTTAAAACTGACATTTGTGAGTTCTTCAAATCAAAGCCAAAAGAATTTTACAGTAATTGAATTAGTAAGCTTGTTAATAGATGGAAGGAAGTCATAGATAATCAGGGAAAATACATTGTTGATTGAATCTGTAATTAAATGTAACATTTGGTCACTTGTTTTCTTTATTCAAAATACGAACAGAACTTATGGGATGACCTGATAGTATTGAAAACATGCTAACATGTAACGAGAAGCACTGGGCTGGTTACATCATAAGGATGAAGGATGATCGTTTCTCAAAACAGTTGTTCTATGGTGAATTGACAAGCTGCAAACATCCTCCACACAAACCAAAAAAGCACTTCAAAGATGTCATTAAAAACAACCTTATAAATCATGGGATAAGTACAATTGGGAGAAAGAAGCAGGTGATATGATCTAACTAGTGGAAACTTGTTTATGATGACTGTAACAGAGAAAAGGGTTGAGCAATGAGCATGCAAAAGTGAAATGGGCCTTCAGGAAAGGTGATGCTAATCTGTTGCCTCTACACTCCAAGCATAAATGTACTTTTTGCAGCAGAATTTGCTTGTCCAAAGCTGGTTTAACCAGTCACATGAGATACCATTGCCACAATAATATAAACCATATTTCTCAGACTGAATGCTTTCCTCCCGGACCAACTGGCATCCTGTATCAGTTTTGCAACAAAATCTGTAAATCATCAGCTGGTTTAAAGAGGCACACTAATAGATTTCATCAAGACAAAATAACCTTCAAAACTCTCATTACACCATTCATTTGTTATTTATGTAAGGAAGCTTGTAAGAGTGCAACAGGGTTAAAGAGCCACTTGCGTGCACATGAACATGACAATGTAATGTAAGTTGCAGTCACTATCATAAATGTCAACTGGCTGTATTTTTTTAAAGCTTTCTTAACAGAGTGTTATTCCTTTTATCATTTTACTAGCTTTCTTTCTTTTATATCCTTTTTTTAATATTATTTTAATTGTAAGTGTTTGACCACTTAAAAAATAAGGATAGGCTAAATTGTTTGCAAATACAAGAGATTATTTTATTATCATATTTCATCCGTTTTTATTGTTTCAAGGTCCTTTTATACTTACTGTTCAAACAAATCTTCATTTTAAAAGTAAGCAGAGATAGTCATCTTCTGTAAAGAAGTGGCAATCATCACATATGTTTTATGTGGCATCCGTCAGTCTCAAGAGACCATGGATATGTGCCTCAAAAGTTATGCCTCAGCTGCTGATGTTGATGCAGCATCTGTTATGGCTGTACAGGCCCACTTGGAAGTGACTGTTTCAATTGCAATGAATGCATGTTAAGACATTCTCCCCCAATGTCACTGTGTTGTTTTATTTGTTTTGAACATGCTTAACCCTGGCAGCAAGCCTCTGTTTCTTCGCTTCTTGCTCCAGCCCTCAGTGTAAATCACATCTCCAGCATGAGCAATTGTTGACAACATCTTCCCATTTCTCAATGTTCATGTACATCACTCTCATGTCACTTTAGCAGACGTCCTTGATTTGAAGATGAGTTCACACTCATGCCCTCTTGCTGGCCATCCAGCAAGAGGGCACAAGTGTGAACCTTCAAAGTAATCCTATCAGTCGACTGTTGCTTCCCATGTTTTGTCATCACAGTGAGGTGACTCTGAAGTGTCCTCTCTGGGGTGCAGGTCTGGGCAGGGTTTTATGAGAGATTGGTGGTTGCCCATGCAGCACGTTTCCTTTCTCCATGCCACCAATATTGTCCAAAAGCACACTTGATTATCAGCATCATGATGAAGCCTTTTTCCATGGTTTATATATATATATATTATATATATATATATATATATATATATATATATATATATATATATATATATACCAGTGTAACAGCAGCAAATTTTTCCAAATCATGTAACAACATGGGATAATTGTCCATCCCAGAAAATGTTTAATATCTAAAAAACCACTAAACTAATTGAGTTTCATTTTTCTAGGTTTGCAGATAAGACATTTAGCCATCTTGGTACCATTTGTCATAAGAAACACTGAAGTTATTCAGCTATAAAGAGAACAAGATAATCATTTTGTCTCAGCTTCACTGTCTTCCCAGTTGAGCAATGGTGAAAGGAAAAAGATCGTTCAGGCCTTCAGTAATGATACCAACAATCATACTCTGGCTTCCATCTTCAAAGTCCATTCAAGAACCATCAAGAGAATGGTGAATGTTTAAAAATGAAGGAACAGTAGAGGAAAACTGGATCAGGAGGTCACAACAATAAGAGGGATCATCATTTCAATTTAGAGTTAAAGAGATCAATTTAGAAAAGATTCAACTCGAATCATTGGAGTTTCAGCTATGACAGTCCAAAGAGCAGTGAAAAAAGACTTGAACATGAAATCATACATGAAACCTGTTAGGCACCGTGTTACTCCAAGACAGAAAGAAAATTAAAGAGAGTAAAGATTATCTTGAATAAGTTGAAAAATGATTCTGGAATAATATATATATATATTTGAACTTTATTTCAATCTTTCATGGGATTCCAATCCTTAGCTATGGTTACATGATGAACATATCATTTTCATTTATGATTGATTTCATCATGATTCTTCTGTTAAGCTTGGAGAGTAATTATATATTATTATTGCTCAAAGTAGAGTTCAGTAGTGTTATAAAAACCTCTGAGAATTCCAGTAAGATATCTTTAATCATTTCTAAGATACAACAGTTCAAAACTTAATCTAACAATTGGACAATTTTGCTGTTACATGACTTAGACAATTTTGCTGTTTCACTCAGTATGTATTGTCAACTCTCCTGTCGATTTTTGACATATAAGAGCTCAAAAGTTCAGTTTAGAACTGAACTAATAGACTACCCATACAGATGATTTATTATAGTGGTGAAGTTTTGTGCAAAAACAGCCAAACTTTTTTGATTTGATTGATTTTCTACAGCTTATCAAACCTTTGCTGATTAACAATTCCAAGCCATTGTCCATTACACCATTCAAAGCTTACAGAACCTGGTACTGCCAAGCAGTCACCCATCTAGTTACTAAACAGGCTTGACATTGCTTAACTTCAGTGATCATACAGGAACCCATGTTTCAACATGATATGGCTTTATGTATACTTTTGGAAATGATAATAGAGAAATAGTGCACAGTGTACAAAGTCTACAAACAGCACACCTCAAGTTTTCATTTTTCCTTCTCCTAGATCGGCTGCCATCCAAGGCTAGAGAGCCCAGTCTGTTTTGCTATTTAACTCATAATAATATTGCTGATATTGAGATTAACTAAATTATCTTTTAACTATTTTATCTAGTTTATATTCACTTACATGCAAATGCCCTGGGGAAAGACCTCTGTACAAAAACTGGCCAAGTATAGCAGAGTTCATATTCATTTGGACATGCAAATAAATAGGAGTTTCAGTGGAAATTTGGATTTACAAGTGGTCCCCAGCTGCATATATACTTTAGTATAATACAATCTGGTATTAATTCAGAGTTTCCTTCTCCTAGATTGGTTGCCACCCAAGGCTATAGGACTCAGTCTGTTCTGCTATTTTCTCCATAGCTGGAGGGAAAAGAGAGGGATTTGTACCTTTCCCAGGGGTATTAGCACATAAGTGAATATAATGAACTTGACTGGAATTCCTCAATCTGAACTGCTAACCATTATTTCATCTTGCCTTCTCCTATGGGTTAAGTAGTAAGATTTGAATCACTAAACCATTATTATCTCCAGAAAAATAATTCTTACAATCTAAAAATTTTTTCTAGCTTTAAATAACCTGCAAAGGGTTGATAAGCCATAGAAAATGAATGAATGAATCAATCAATCAATTTGGTTATATTTGACAAATTTGTAGACATGTGAAATAGCAGATGACAACAATGCTTATTATGAATGCTGCAGGTTTTCTAACTTCTGAGTGAATTTTGCCAATGCAGATATAAATTCTTTCTATACAAACACAAGAATTTAAAAATAAAACTGTATCAGCAGAAACATAACTTATATATGGCAGTTTTAAAAATTTGAATTAAATAATTTAGAAATGATTATTAAAATATGCTTTTAAAATTGCTATACAAATTAAATATTACTGCTTATGGTTAAACACTATTAGTTTATTGTAATATTTATAAAAGGCTGGAAAAAATTCATTACATATTAATGCAGACTGTTTTACTCTGCTGATGTAAGAAGGGACACATTGACAGATTTTAACTTTATATGAATTCATAAAAGATGTAATTAATCCATGTTTGTATAACATTAGATAAAAATACGAATGGGCAATGAAGAATGGATGGGATAAAGGTATAAAATCTTTTATTAATAATACAAAATAATTAAAAGTAATAAATAATTAAAAAGTATAAATAAGCAAATGAATAAATATAATTATCTAGGCTTGTTTTATACACATACTTTTTAGAAAAGTGTATTTTAAAGAATGCCAGACGGTTTATAAAAAATTGATACATTTGTAAAATTTTCTATTTTTAGAATTTGCTGTTTGTTTCAATTTCATTTTTTAAATTAAAATTGAATTTGAAATTAAGGACTGTCTGGGGCCCCTTCAAAAGTTATAAAAAGAGAAGAGCCAGCAGATAAGCTTCAGAACATATTCAAAATTCAATGAGTAAGTTATTTTCATTTTTTTTTTAACAATGATATTCGCTCTGTACAAAGCCCACGAGTCACTTGAGGGAGATGGTTACAGAGTAAGAGGTACCACCCCAAGAACGGTGATAATACCACCAAGATGCAAGGAATCACCAGAAGTGAAAGGGAAGGAATAGACTTTAGAGGGAACTGAAAACCCAATCCTAAACAGGAAAGAAGGCATCAACCTCTACTCGTGTTCAAAAGACCAGGGAGGAGTGTGAACTGGACGATAAACAAACCTATCTACACCAATTGAGGAAAAAATATAAATAAATGTTCAGGGTTATAGGCAGAGACATTAGAATTATAGAGTTGAAGTAGACTAGGAAACCCAATCCTAAACTGGAAACACAGAATAAATGCCTACTCCTGTTCAAAAGAGTGGGGTGAAGTGTGAACTGGACAATATGTAAAATCCAAAACTCAAAAGGAATCAGATTTCCAAAGAAGATCAAATTCAGAACTGAATGTTTCAACCAAGGCAGAAGACAAAGTGATACAAAAATTTCAGCCTGAAGAAGAATAAGGACGCATAAGGGAAAGCAATTTTTGGCTGCCAGCTAAGAAGCTTACATAAAAAGAAACTGAAACCTATTCATAGAACCATGAAATTATTATAAAAGTCCCCGTGACACTGGTGGATGGAAATTGGCAAAGATTCCTTTATTATGTGATTTTTTTTTTTTTTGTTAGGTTAGTGCACCTTTCTTTTTAACATTTAACATACTGGAGGTGATTTTGCTTGCAAAGCAAAAATTTTATCCTGCCACTGCAGATGAATGAATAATAGTGTTTAAATTTTGTAGTTGTGTTGTCACCTCCAGCTACGGCAAGAGAAAATGACCAAGACTGAAATTAAGTAGTGAGGTAGAGGAACCTTGAAAAACAATGCAGTGGAAAGGAAAGTAGTGAATAATACAGAATGGTAAAAATAAAAGATCTCCCTTTTTCTAATTTTACATTACCTTCTCAAGGTTTATTTTTTAAAGATTGTTTTGAAATCTTTTAAAATCACTTGTATATTTTTTTTATATGTTATCTTGCTTTATGTTTTTAAATAAAACACACAAAAGTTAATTTTTGTGCCAGACCATCTTGTATAATATTGTATTTTGTTGTATTGTATCAATGTATTGTAATAAATGTTTTCTTTTAAATTTTATGCAGTAGTTACGAGTCTTATTTGTTGCACCTTTGTTAATGTTCAAGATAAGAAAGGTGACATTTTCTTTTCTCACATTCCCTCCCAGGCAAAAAATTCTTTTAAGGGAGAGAATAGGAAGATACAGGCAAAGAGTTAGAGAAAGGCTGAGGCATGAGATTATAGAATTTCCATGTTTTCAGCTCATCTCCATATTATTTTAATTTGCATTACATTCAATTGTAGGAATCTGGAATACCCAAATAAATTTTTAAACAGGATCTCACATCTTATAACTTGGAAGTTTGTCTTTCACAGATGATACCTTAAGCCACAAAAGCTTTCTGGATTAGTTAGGTTTCTCATCTGAATATCAGAACAATATAAAATATCTCTAGGTATGGATAAAAAATTCCATGTAGGTGAATTTTCCTGTATCAATGTTTATTTACAATACATCCTCTTTTGAACAACTAAAAATCATATTGCCTTTCTAATTAAATAAATAACCCATCTTTTAAAGAATTTAAATTTGAATACTTTGCTACGTGTATTTTTTTTTAAACTTTAAAAAAATTCTTTTGTGTAGTTTGGAAAGAACAAAAACTAATAACAATGAATGAATGAATAACATTGCGTTATTATTTTTTATGAACTTATATGCTTTTTTTTTTTTTTTGCAACATTGGCTGTTTTTTGTAAACTTTTTCAAATTAAAAAATGACACGAAAATTGTAATAATTAATTTCTATAAATTAAAACTAAAAGTAAAGGAAAATAATTATGAAATTGATATGACAAAAAACAAAGATGAAAAAAAAATATATATTTTAAAAAAAATTATGAGAACAAAACAAGCTTTTCCATGCTTAATAAAATATTTATAGTCGTAATCATTCCTGTATAACATGATGATGATGATGATGATAACGCTTGTGATTTAGCAAAGTTCATCTTCAGAAGGAAACCCAGATGTGAGACAGTATCAAGGATGATACATATCAAAGTTTTTACGAGCCGTGGAAAAGAAAGTGTGAACTGAACATTCCAGCATGGGGAGATAACTCTTCAAGCAATTCGATTAGCTTCCGCTTGCTGGCGGAGTAATATTTTCCAGACAATTTTCATTGCAAGCTTATATATGTATATATATTTTTTAATTTAAAAAAAGTATTTTTTCTTCTTGCTCATAACAGATAAAATCTGTTACATTTCTTTATTTTTTATCCGTATATATTAATATATTTTTACCCTGCATTATAATTGCGAATAGATATTATTAAAAAAATGAAATAAGTATTTTTGCAGCTGCTGAGTTGGCTTATATAGGCAAAGAAAGTAATTTACAGCAGTGCCATTGATAAAAAAAAAACAAAACATATTCAACACTTTGCAATGCAATTTCAAGTTGCTACATAATCATAAAATGAGCTGTAGACAAGCGAGCAAAAAAATCTCTTGTAATTTTACATTTTTTAAATATTCAATTTTTTCAGCCTACAAAAAAGCAAAATTAAATATTTATCAAGGATGTAATCATGATAAATTAAAATGTATTTTACTTGGTAAAATTATGTTACTTTGATCAGATTTTGCGATTTGCATATTTTAAATTTTGAATAATTTTTTTCTTTTTTCCCCAAATTAATTTTTCTTCCAACAAAATTTCGACCTTTTTTTTTTTTTTTTTTTCCCTAACCCAGATTCTGAGGCTGTGATTCGCCGGATGTCGGTAATTCGGTTCGGCTGCTTCTGCTGACGGGTTGGGAGGTGAATAGTGTCAGTCGCTGGCAAGTTGTCAACGAAATGGCGACATAAGAAGTCAACCCCGCAAAATAAGTTAAAACAAAAAGAGAGTGCGAAATAATTCGGGCATTGACAGTATGACGTTACCCAATAATAGAAATCAGAGTCGCGTTAATAACCAGTCGACTAAACTGGTCAACGTTGGTTGCACTTTGTTAGATGTACAAGAAAATGAACAGCTTTTTAATTGTCTCGGGAAAGGATGTGTGGTAAGTTTTCTAATAATTTCACCAATTTTTGTTTATCGGCACGAAGTATTTCTTAGTGTAAGACTGGCGAGAACTAAAGAACTTGCTCATATAGATTTTTGATTTTATGGTGACGTTCTCAGTTCTAAGATGAAGATGTTATCTCTTTTTTTTTTTTCTTTCTGCTAAAGAAAAGTAAGAAAATATATATATCTAAACTAAAGTCAAGAACAAAGTTGTCGCTATTGCTCTTTGGTCAGTTTTTAAAGGTTGGACATTTCCGTATATCGTGGAACACTAGTAAAGATCTCTGCTGTTGATGATTGATACGTGATCCCTTTTACAGTTGGGCTCTGATGTCACTGTCAGTCACAACAGAATTTGATAGTTAAATAAATCTTTTTATTTATTTTTGTTAATTCAATTCTGATTTTTTTTTATGTGTTGGTCACTTGTGCATAGTGTGTGACAGACTGATAAACCCTGGCCTAGGTGCATTTTTTTTTCTTTAGTGGAGGTTGTGTTTCTCTCCAAAAAGCTGATACTTAAAATTAAGAACTTCTGATGGGTGTGTTTTGAATACTGACAGAATGTACCGCCAGTTGTAAGATGACCGCTGTTTGGCAGAAAAAAAAATAATATGCTTCATTTTATGGTTTTTAATACACGTGCTATGTTTATTTCGGTGATTAATTACTTAAAGTCATAACAAAATTTTGCAAGCAAGCATTACAGCACAGGTGTTGACTGTTTCAGATCTCCACCTGACAAGTCCTTTTCTTTGCTATTTTCTTTTTTATTTATTTTTTGAATTTTAACATTTTTCATTCATTTTTTTTTAATTATACTTTTTTTTTTAAAAATCTTTGCATGTAAATAAATATGTATACAAAAATTTAAGTAACATAAAAAAAATTTAACATTTGAATGACAGTTACATTTTAATGCATGTGACTTCCTATTTTTTTTTTTTTTTTTGTATTCTCACGGTTTCTATTTCAAGACAAATTTGACATTTTTTTGCTAACAGCTGAGATGGTTCGTTTAGCTGTGGGGTGGGCGTGTATAGTTCAATTTAATTTAAACCCTGATTTAATTATTGCAAACTTTATTCAAAACTTAAAGTATATAAGTTATATTGAATACACTGCCTTATTTTATATTTATTTATTTTTTTTTAATAATTAAGAAATTAGGACGCGATAAAAGACAAAAAAACCCCCAAAAAACTTTCTTTTTAAATGGCATTGTCATTTTTACTTTTTTGTTCTTTTTTTTACTCACCAATCTTCGATGGTACCAATAAGAAATTAATGAATTTTTCCTTTCTTAAAGGAAAAATAATTTTTTGTCTTATCTGACTTGTGCCGTGTATCAATCACAATTTTTTGGACTATGACCTTTTTTTACCTATTACTGATTTTTATTAAAAAAAAAAAAAAAACGAATTTTTTATCATCGGCATCATGGACTTTTCTCTTTTTGCTGATACATTCACTTTTTTTTTCTTTTTAATATTTTTTTTCTTTATTTGAAAATTAAGTACCTTTTTCTTTCAGATCTTTAACTTTCCTTCATAAATTTTGTTGCTTTTTAAGAGCTTCCTCCTTCATCCTTGGAAACGTAAACTATAAACAAGTGATATCCCACCCTATCGTAATTTCATTACCAGTAGTAGTGTTTAGTAACAAGTTAGTCTTTGTTTAGTCATTGAAAACATTGATATATTAGAATTAGATTTTTTTATGATCTAGGTCTCCACCCATTTGTTGAGTTTCACTAAACCAGTTTGAAATGTCTGTAACTCTCAGGTTTCCTTTTACTTTGTGTTTGTTAGTAACACTTTTTACTTGTTTTTTTGTGCCATCTCATTTCTCATGGTTTCACTCATAAGACAAACCCAGATTTTATTAAAAAAAAAAAAAAAAATGCATTCTTTTAGCTACGTAAGTAACTTTTAAGAATTAATAAGGCATCCATAAAAAAATTATAACGTCTATCTATTGTGCACTAGTGCAAGACGTTAAAATATAAATTTTAAAAATGTCTTGTAATTTTCAAATTTAAAACCAATTGGTCTCTTGTATTTTCTTGCAACAGTTGAAAAGGAAATCTTTCAAAAAACAAACAATTCGTGCCAAAAAAACTGAAACTTAAAGAAAATAGTTATTGAATATTGATAAGGCAAGGGTCAATTAATGTAGTAGCTAACAGGGGTAGAAATTGTATTGTAATAATCATCTTTTATTTTCTCTCCCCCCCCCCACACACACACACACTTTCCAAATTTACTGCATGTGCCTTCTCTGTTACATCACTTATGCCAGTGGTGATGGAATTGTTCATTCAAAAAAAATGTGTCAACTTGTGAATTTTACGATGTTAAGACAAGAATTTTACTTTTTTATCACATCATTCAAGTTATACAGAGCATTTTTCTTATTCCACAATATTATTTTCCGAGATGATACGAGGATTAAAAATAAATTTTAATTAGCTTTCGAAAGAGCGCCTTGGCTTGGCATATGAAAACAAAAACTTCTTTCTTGCGCACATAATAGCAGAAAATATGTGTAACAAATATTTTTAGGCATTAAATTTACCAGCAAATTATGGGCAAAAATTGCCCTGTGAATGAAATCAAATTTATTGAATATAAAAACACTGGATCAAAGTTCTCATGGATAATCTTTTTTTATTTTCTAGGTTAGAGAAACGGTTACTTTTTTTTTTTTTTCTCTAAACTCTTGTTCAAAACAACTCTCCAACAGAATGTGTTAAAAAATTTACTTTATTTTTGAGTCATTTTCAAACAAATATGTACTTATAATTTAAAAAAAAAAAACAGCAAAATCCTTAAAATATTTTAATTTTTCAGATTTTTTTTTTTTACAAGATTTTTTTTTTTTTTGTCAGTGAAAAAACTCCCCTACTCCTGAATGAGATCCTGGGGAAAATAAATTATTAATGTCAACAATATTATCTCCTTTTTTTTTTTCTTTTCTTTCTTTAGGGACCTTGATTTCGGCATAATTGTAGTGCTGTCACTTAGTCCTAAGTATAAATTACTAGTTTAAATTGTTTCGTTACTAAAGAAATATTTCTGAGAGTACAGCAATATTTGACTACTATTTTTTTTTTTTTTTTTTTTTTTTTTATGAAGTTTTATAATTTGACACAGTAACACGGCGTAAAAAGACTTTAAACAAAATTAAATTGTCACAATGTTAAGAATTTGTCTAAAAAAATTCGTTCTCTTAAATGATAAGGTTCTGGTTACCAGACCTGTTACCACTAAAAATTATCATTTTAATAAAAATCGACAATTATTACGAAAGTATTGCTATATAATATTTATTTAATTTGACACTCACAGGATTTTTATTACACACTGTTTTATGTACAGTAAACCTGTGATTTTAAACTGACAGGAGATTACATGGCTGAGGTGGTAAAAGATAAATTGTCAGTGGGTCTACTAATCTAACTTGCACACTTGTAACCACTTATTTTCTCTTTCTCTCTTTCCAATGAATGCGGATGTAAATCATTAAAATAACTTATTTTTAAAAATCTTTTTCAATTTACTTACATTATTTATTTACAAAGTTATAGAAATTCAAGGTCATAAAAAAAATGATAGCAACAATCACCAAAAAGACAAAAGTAAAATATTGTCATTGTAATGCACATTTTATATTCTCAGCCACAAAATTAAAAAAAAAACTTCTAGATACCAAGATATGTACAGTGAAAAATACCTCCATCTTGAATTATTACCTTTCTATTACCTGTAGATAACAAATTTATATTATCAAAATCTTAAAAAAAAAAAAAAATGCAGACCTTTTCGTTTTTAATCAAGAAAATAGTTAAAAAAAAGAAAAATGTGGAACAAATTTAGGCATAACATTATCTACAAATTGAGAAAATCAACTACATATCCAAATCTATTGTTGAATAAAAAAAAAAAAAACTAAAGACAACAGTTAATTACTGGATTGAGGTAACTTTGAAGTTAGATTTTATCCTGTTGCTTATTTGCAGTGTGTGTATGAATGAAAAGACGAGGAAAAGTCTACTGAGTTTAGCCAACACATTTCGTTGGCTAAATTTAGTTTTCCTCTTGTCGTTTCAGTCATTTTGAATCTTTTATAGATATACTCCATCTGAGAGAATATATATTTATATTGAAGAGAAGAGAGGTGCCGCAAACGTTTTTGGTTGTAGTGTGGTTTCTTTTAGAAAAAAAATATTATGCTTTATTTTCCATAATTTTACTACACGTGTTTCTGGTCTCGTGACTGTCTTCAGATAAAAGAGGAGATTTGCACATATTATTAAAAATAATTAATTTTTTCCTTATTCCTCTAGACCAACTTAGAAATAAAGAAACGTAACGTCGAACAAACTCTAGCATATGTCTCAACATACAGCAAAAACAATCCAGAAATATTCACAGAAATTACAAAAAATCTAGACCTATTTAGCAAGAATAATAAACTGAATAATATACTAAAAACAACCAAAATAATTAAAAGCAAACGCTAATCTAAAAACCTAAAACACATATTAACCTCATCTAAATTTAACCAACACACAATAGAGGGAGTCACAAAATGCAACAAAAAAAGATGTGGGGTTTGTGACATCATTATAGAAGGAAACTCCTACACTTTTGAAAACCCCAAAAAAACATTCATAATAAATAAAAACTTAAACTGCAACTCCAAAATTGTAATTTATGTACTTAAATGCACAAAATGTAAGAAGTCATATATAGGCATCAGCCAACAACTGAACAACAGGGTCTCCCTACACAAAAGCAATATAAAATTGCCAGACAACAGAAAACTCTTTGTATCACAACACATCTTCAAATGTAACCAGGGTAAATTTAATATCATGCCGATATATCGAACAAACGATTATTAAATACAAGAAAAAAACTTTATAAACAAATTTAAACCCGAACTAAATAGGTCATAGCCCCACACGCAAAAGCACCCAACATGCACACAAGGTGACCAAATACAGTGATAAAATCACTCGCATACATGAACACACATAGGGCACCTCGAGGTGGTGTAATGGTTAGCAAGCTTGTCTCGCTAGAACTATTGCGACTGAGTAGTGAGTTCGATCCTCACTTTCGGCCTTGTGCCACATCTGAGCTAATCTTGGAAAATCGCTACATGAACGCACATAAACCCCACACAACTTAGGAAGTATGTATGTACGTATGTATGTGTATACTGGTTCCATGTAGCTTGAGAAGTATGTGTGTGTATGTACTGATTCCTTGTGGTGGGACTGTGTGTATGTATGTGTACAAATGAGTTTACTAATTCCTCATAGTAAGACAGTACATGTATGGAGGGGAAATATACGCACACATATATACACACATGCTGACAGAAACACATGAAAATGGAAACAGATCTGAGAACGCACAGGGGTCAATAAAACATTAAAAGATAAAATGCCGATAAGTAATTCATCATTTCTCTTAGACCAACCTTAATTGTTTTATGACCCTTCGCGCAGAACTCTTCATTGCCAATTCAAGAAAGACATTCAGATTACTAACACAAAAACAGAGAATGTCTCATATCAAGAATATTTAACATTGAAAAACATAAGGAAAAAAATTAATTATTTTTAATATGTGGAAATCTCCGCTTTTACCTGAAGACGGTCATGAGACCAGAAACGCGTGTAGTAAAATTATGGAAAATAAAGCATAATATTTTTCTAAAAAAACCACATTACAACCAAAAATGTTTGCTGCACCTCTCTCCTCTTCTTTTTAATATACATACTTTTCTCTCGTTGGAACCACTACAACCTCTTTCTTTTTTTTTTTTTTTTTATATATATAAATTCACTACATGTTTTAATGAAACTTGTATTAGCAAGTGCTTGATGCATGCACACATATCTCTCTCTCATATATATATATATATATATATATATATATATATATATATATATATATATAAAAGCATTACTCTTCAAATATGAATCGAGTTCTCCAGGTCATTGGTGTATTTCATATAAAAGAAAAACATTAAAATTCCCTTCCTTTCTGCTGTGCAACGATGGCCTAGAAGTAAGATATCTAACTGGTGTCAAATCAGTCGAGTTTTGATCCCGGCTTGGAGCAATCTGACATCTAGCCACACTGAGGAGCTGTGATACAGCGAAACAGTCTGTCTGTAGATGTTTTAAGGTATGCTATATTTATGGGTAAAAGTGTTCAATATCAAGGATAGAGCATGTGTAAATATAAAAGTGGACATTGAGGGCAACACCAAGCAGCAACAATCTTGAATGCAATCTTCAGGACATGTGTTCAAGCATGAAACAGACTGTTGCTACTCTGTGTTAACCTCATGGTTCACTTTTATATTTATATATTTTCTGTACAACTAAGCAATCAATTCTTGGCATAAGAATCATTTTTGAATATATATTTCATAATTTCCTTGCCATTGTCTTTATAAAAGTAAATAAAGAAAAATTTAATTTGTTGACATATTGACCCTTTGAACTTTTATCCTAAATTTGGTAAAATAATCTGCTATACATTCAGCCTACTTTTACCATGCTATCCTTAATTGTTCACATAATACAAGGCTCATGCACCACTAAAGGTAGAGGCTTATTGAATGAGGTTGTTGTATGAGCATTTTAGGAAGAGGTAAAAAGAGCAGATCATGAAGACATGTAGGAAAGATAACTGTTGACTTTAGACTTGAGGTGGTTAAGATTGGAGTGATCAGACAAGCATCCTCTTTTGGAGTTTTTTTACAAAGCAGGTGTTCCCTGGGAAGAAGCTATTCAAATGAAATTTCCTTCTTACTAATGGAATACAAAGGGAATGGAGATGATTTGTCCTGTTGTACATGGCATGGTGGATATTAGTTAGACATTTTGAGAAAAGAGTGTTAAAATTGTGTATCATTCATTTTTTGAGAAGTTTAAAAAAAATTTTTTTTAAAGTCAAATTATAGAAGACTACAGATAGTAAATAAAAACCTCAAACTTTAAGTGGTTCAGTGTAAAGTTTAAATAGTATTTTTAAACACTGTTTTGTTGTGCTCCAACTTAGAAGATAATTGTCAATTAAAGATTCTGTTTATAAAATCTTGTATTTCTTATCCACAGTAAAAAAAAAAAAAAAAAAAAAATTATCAACTTGAAAAATGTATCAACCTTGATGCTCTTGGTTATTTGCTGTTGGATCTATTTCTTTGTTAGTCTCCACAAAAACTAATAGGTCCTAAACAGAAAGATTAAATTGCATTTTCTTTGCACCTCCTCCCCTAAACTTAGCTTGCCACTTCTTACTGGTTATAAGAATTTGGCTCTGATGTGAAATAGCCCCAAAATTCTATGCCCTATTCTTTATAATTTCAAACTTATGGCAGCATTATCCTCCTCTTCACACAAAACTTCTAAAATCTGACAACTTGACTCAACTGGAATTGAACTAAAAAGATATCCAAGACTATCTATTTAAGTGAAAGTCTGAAATGTTTTTAACTTTCAAGATCAAATTGCTGTTGAAATCTAACACTAAAAAGAATCTCATGAATTGAGTCTCTTCTTTCTGTTACAAAAATGCAATTTAATCTTTTCTTTTTTTTTTTTTCTTCTTTCATTTAGGCTTCTCTATACTTTAAAATTATAAACATTTTTTACTATTAAAAGTAGCAAAAAAAATGATAATTCTCATTTTATCATATAATTCTTTACTTTTCATAAGAAATGGTTAGCTAATTCATAGCAGCAAATACATTTGAAGGAATTTTTCGTTTATCACTTATTTTGTAACTTAATACTTTTTATCATGCTTTTCTGTTATAAGTCATGTGTTTACATCACTTAATTTTTCTGTACAATTACAAATTTTAATTCTTTCAATCATTCTCTTTTTGATATAAAATCAGTCAAAAGAAAAGGTAAGAAAAATCACCAAGAGAAAATATATTCTATATTGATATTGACAAATTGGGGAATATAGTTGATTTTTAAAAAATCTTTACAGCATTACATTATTTTGAAGTATCTGTCCATTGGATATCTCTAAAACAATTTTGATAAATTACAGTTGGGATATTCTGAGTAGGTGTTTTGTATAAATTTCAAATTAATCCATTTGCTGTAACAAGGCATATAAATAACTGTAGCTTTTGTTATTCATTTCATCCCATCTGAATTATTAATCATAACAATTGCAAATAAGCAGCACAGGTGTTGACTTTTTGATATCTCCATCTGACAATCTTCATGCTTTCTATTGTTTTTTTGAATTGGAATTTTAAACTATTTTTTTTTTTAATCGTGACATGTAACACATGTATGTAAATTTAAGCAGCATAAAAACTATTCAACTATTGATGACTTAAATTTTAGTGCATGCGAGTTTCTGTTTGTCCTTTTATTTAATCTACACTGTTACTTTTTCAATACAAGATATTTAACCTTTTTTTTTTTTTTGTGTGTGTGTGACAGCTGAGATGGTGCCTTCAGTTGTAGAGTGCACATGAATAGTTCATATTGTCATAATTCTGCAATATTATAATAATAATAATATGACCATTACTTATAAAAACATTTAATGCTTTTGTTGAACAGAAAGACTGAAAGACCAGCAATCAATACTTAATTCTCTATTGTTATCATATCAACAATCCTGGTTGCCTATGATTGAGTTAACCACTTTTACACCATTGATAATAGTTATGTCTAACTATTATACTTGTTAGCATAACTTAGAATATGCCAACCATATTCCCTGCAGAGGGGTAAGATGCTTGCAAATTCAGGTATTGATGACTATTATTTACCTGTAGACTCGTATAATAATTAAAAAAAAAAATTTCTACCTTAAATAACCCAACAAATATTTCAGTCAGTTATGTATCATGCATGATACATGCTTAGGCAATCATGTATCTTTTGATACATGACTGATGAGGCAGATTTTTTTCCCACAATTGATTGCCATTTCTTTCTGCGGTAGACCAGTTGCCATCCAAGGCTATAGAACATGATCTGTCCTGCTATTTACCTATAGCTGGGGGAAGAAGAGGAGGATTCATACCTTTCCCAAGAGTATTAGCACGTGAATGAATGTAATGAATTCGGCTAGAATCCAAACTTGGCTCTCCGATTCCTCAATCCAAGCTGCTATCTATTACTCCACCATGCATCCTCCCTCAACAATGTTTAATATATCATAAAATCTATCTATATTTGTGACTGAATGTTGTATTAGCATAATCAACTATTTTGAGAGTTGTGATGACTTTGGATGACACAAGATAATTCCTTGTGGCTGCATTGTCTTGTATTTTAGGTTGTGTTCTCAATATATTGTATTTTTTTTGTCTTTATATACATATTAGGCACTAATTATGCTTGAATTGTTGAGCTTATTACACACTTAATACTGAATTTGTTATAGCATCAATGGCTGACATGCAAATCTCATAGGCGATCTTCTCTTCCCCATCTGGCACACAATCTAAAATGTTACTGGAGTTGTACTTTATATATATATATATATATATACACACACACTCTTCAGACTTTGGAATAAGGTAGTAAGAGGCTGACATTTGTAATAATTGTAGGGCAGTAACCCAAGAATACCGCAGTAGGTCAGTTAGGTTTAAGTTCACTATGAGAATTATCCTAGTTGATTAAAGCATTGGTTCATGAATTTAGTGATATAGTAATTGTGTTCAATCCCTAGGCCAGGCAGTGTGTACTTGAACTTGTTGGAAACAGTTGAGCGATAACTGAGCAAGAAAAAAAAGGAATAGATGATATCCCTACACATGGGCATTGGAATGAGAATAGTCTACCTACCCTTAGATTAAATGAAGAGTTCAGTTCAGAATTGCCTGAAGATTACCCAGATCAATGAAGGCTGGAGGGCATAATGGCCAAAACATTGTGATAACAACAAACCTTGAGGATAATAATCCAAATATAAAGTGCCAATTTTTTTTTTTTTTTTTTTTCTTCCTCTACAGTTTAAGTGAGAAGAGGAAACCTTCAACCAGTTACTAACGTGTCATCAAAGAAGTTAATTGCTCAATGAAAATTCAGACTTTGTCTAATGGTTACCAGCACTGAAAAATGAAATCTGAGAACAGTTCAAATTCTGGTTATGGCTTCATTGCTCACATATTCTATCCATTGTATTCTCAGTGTCCATCTGTAGAACCATATCTGTCGTTAAGTCTCTTCTTCATCTGTAAGGGTGGATGTATGTGTGGGTGGTGTAATGGATCGCAGCTTGGAATGAGAAATCGAAGAGCCAAGTTCAAATTCCAACCAATTTTGTTAGATTTACTTGCATACAAATACCCTTGGGAAATGCATGAATCTGTCTTCACTTCCTGCCATGAGTTAAATAGTAGGAATTGTATCTGAAAAAATTCATTGTTATTCTAAAAAAAAACTGTTAATGCAATAGTTACTCACAAAAAATATTCTTACAATCCAAATTGTTTCTGCTTTAAATAATCTGCATAGGGTTAAGCCATGCAAACAGGTCACTCCCTCATCTTTAAGGAAATTTTCTAGCACTGCTATATAGGAGGATAAATGTGGTATAGCAGTTCAGCATTCTTTTCTTTGCTTCTAATGAAATTTTCCTATGTCTTAGTACTCTGTTTAGTTTGTAGAAGGTATCTTTCATTATCCAAATGTCTTTGCATTTCTGTATCATATTTTTGTCAGTTGTTACTAAACTATCGAGATAAGTTAAGCATTTGTACCTGCTTCATTCTGACATCCCTAATTCATGGTTAACACCTTGGACTATCTCTCTTGCTGATGATCAGATATTCTGTTTCCTTACAGTTAATAGTTAGTCCTTTCTTTTACTATTTGTTGAAGGAGTTTTTTGCCATTTTCCTTGCTACTCTGCCATTAATACAGTGTGCATTTTATGCTAAGATTACCTCCATTTTATGTATGTTTTTTTTTTTTAAATTGATTCACCCCAAGCAAGGTGATAATGCCACTAAGATTCAAGGGGTTACTGGGGGTGAGAGAGAATAAAAGACTTTAGAAGAAATTGGAATGGTTGCCTATGGTTGAGTTTGTACTACTTTTACACCATTGATAATAGTTATGTCTAACTATTATACTTGTTTGCCCTGTTAGCATAACTTAGAATATGCCAACCATATGCCCTGCAGAGGGGTAAGATGCTTGCAAATTCAGGTATTGATGACTATTATTTACCTGTAGACTTGAGTGTAATAAAAAATAAAAAGCTTCTACCTTAAATAACCCAACAATGTTTCAGTCAGTTATGTGCCATACGTGATGCACACTTACGCAATCTTTCGATACATGACTGATGAAGCAGATTTTTTCCACACAGTAGATTGTCATTTCTTTCTGCAGTAGACCAGTTGCCATCCAAGGCTATAGAACCTGGTCTGTCCTGCTATTTACCCCCATAGCTGGTGAGAGAAGAGCATTCATATCTTTCCCAAGTGTATTATTAGTACATAAGTGAATGTAATGGATTCAACTGGAATTCAAACTCGGCTCTCCGATTCCTCAATCCGAGCCGCTATTCATTACTCCACTGTTCCTTCTGACAAGTCTTCTAATTCTTTGAGGATTGTCTCTCTCTCTCTGTAGGTTAAATAAATTCCCATATAAAATTGCAACAAGTATTGTGATCATATTTTCCTAATAGGCAAAGGAGTTTATAATTACAATGAAGTAACCATAGTTTAATGGTTGCACTGTAATCATGCAAAGTGTGTTTTGACCTTAGTTATGCCCTAATCACTACATAGTTACTATACCTTTGTACTCACTATAAGAATGATTTTGGTCATTTTATATAAGGTGATATAACTATGATGATGAAGAAATGTGGCATAAAACAAAAAGTATATATGAGAAAATTAAGTTTTTAGATAATTTGACTAATTGCCATTAACTTTTTAAATTTCAGTGTAAATATTGTATATTTATCTTCCACAAATTTCAAATGCTCAGTTATTGTAGAAGATTTACATCTAATTTGTAACAAATTTATATATCTATATAATAAAATATTAATTTTTAAAAATTTATTAATAAAAAAAAAAAATTATTTAACTAAAAAATGAAATACAATTTTCCAAACTCAAGGAAGCCCTAAAATGCTCAAGAATTAGCAAGAACAGTGATTTTCTGAAAAATCGGTTGTCAAAATTGCTACAACTGAAAGGGAGAGAAAAAGTATTGAACCACAAGAATACCGCAGTAGGTCAGTTAGATCAAAGGAAATTAAAAGTTAGATTTACTAAACTCAGAAGTTTTATTGATTAATAAATATATTCCCCAATTTTTAATTTCAATATTTAGGAAATTTTAAGTAAAGATTGTTAAGCATTTCCTGGCTGTGATTGTTCAATTTTTTTTTTTTTTTTTTTTTTGTTATCGTCTGCTTTTTTAAAGTTTGAGGCAACTTTGCTGATTGTTTAATAAATGCTAATGTAGAAATTTGAAGTTCATATGAGCCTATTTTTGCCTATAATTGAGGTAATGCCTGTAAACCTACTTATAGAATTGAGATTTTAGTGATACTACTTAAATCTATTTTTTTCTACAATTTTTAATAGGGTTCTATCTATCATATATAGGTATTAATGTGGATAAACCCAATAACTAGGTAACCGTATATATGTGCATTAGTGTGCATACACAGGTAAGCAAATAAATATTCATTCAATTTAAGATATAAAAAGAGTGCTCAAACTTGTTTGAAGCACAACTTAGTTTCGCTGTTCTACCAACTTGTCAGGCCCAAATTATTACTTTTGATTTTATTTTTTTATTTTTTTTTTTTTAAGTATACTGGGTCTTATTGGTAGAACGCTAAATTAAACGCAGATTCAAAGCATATATATATATTTGGGCAGCAACTTTTCTCTTAAACATCTTTCATTGACTATGGCAGACAAGGAAAATTTAATTAATTTTTTATTTAGTTTTTCCAGCATTCTTACATTTGGTTGGAGTAAGAAGTACTAAAATTTTCCATAATGTTAATTGTTCCAAGCACTTTTGGCCACTTCTTTAGCTATTTTCAAGGAGATTTTAGGTGGTGTTAATTTTTCTTCATGTTTTGACTATTTAAGTTGTATTCTGTTTTTGTGTTGTTCTGAATAGGAGCATTTATTTCAAGCCTTTAAATATATTATAAAACATTTTATTAAACTATTAGTGCATACCTTTTAACAAGTAGACAAATGTTATGATTGGCTGTGATAATATATAGTTAATCTTGTAGCGTCTGTTCCAGTTGGCATGATAGTCAAGTAAGTGGAAACATAGCAGACTAATAGTTTCATTTTCCTGGTTTCAAACCTGGCTGCTAGCCAAGTATCCAAATAAATATAAATTTTAATTAATGTAATTGTCTTTATGTTGGGCAATGAAATGGATAAAACTTTCCTGCGGAATAGATTACTTTAAACTAGTTACCTCCAAAGAAAAAAATAGTGATATTTAAATTTAAAATGCATTTAAAAAAAAAAAAAAAAAAAAATATCTTCCTTGAAGCCATAATTTTAGTTCTAATTCCAAGCTAATAGATTAAATTTAATATTTCCAATAAACAAAATATTTTGTAGCATTTCAAATCAAATTTAAATTGATTGGAATCTTTTTTTTTTTTTCCTCACCTTATCGGTAAAATCTATAAATTTGTCCATACTGACACATCTGTCAACACAAAATAATTCTCTTTATTTAAAAAGCTTTGAAAAATAAAACGTGCTTTTCTGGAATGTTATTTGAGAAAAATTACACATTTAAAGTTAAATCTGAATTGAAACAAATATTACTTTTACTTTAAAATACTCCAAAAAAGCATTTTTAACATGGGTTTTTTTATGTGGTATTGACAGCCTGATATTTTTGAAAATTTAAGTAAGGGGCACATAATTGAAAAAATGCATGATGAATACAACTTGAATGCTCTTTTATATATAATTTTTTAACTACTCAGTAATCTTAAAATATTTTAAGCATTCCCATATTTAATTTTAGGTGCTTTCACTTTATAACCTTACTTATAAAAACACTTGTTGAGGAAATGTTAGAAAATTACAATAAATTTTAAATTTACTATAGGTACCTCATATTTTCTAATAATGCCGTGTATGGGCATCCATATTTACAAAAATTGATACATTTATACACATAAAAAAAAAAAAATGAAAAACTCTTTTTAAAATACTCAGGGTTGTTGAATTGTTGTAAGCTTTCCATTTATAGTAAGTAAATACAGTTTTAATTTAATAACAATATCACTTGACCAATACAAATTAATACAGAATTTTAATATTTAAAAAAAAAATTTTTAAATATTTGTAAAAATTCATTGTTTATGGAAAAAAATTCTTAAAACTGTAATGTTCATAATGTATTGTATTCATAAAAGCAGTTAAAATCTTTTCTCATTAAATAGTGTCTTAGTTTTATTGCATTTTTTTTATTTACAATTCAGAGAAGATTTTCTGTGATGGGTCCTATTTGACCAAAACAATGCAATGATTTAAATTTTCTAAGAACAAATAATTTTACAACATTAAGCAATACAGAAAGAGTTTCTTTAAATTTCATAAAATTAAATGAGTGGTGTGTAACAGATGTAAAAAAAAAGAAAAGAAAATTTACAAAGATCTTCTAATAAAAAAAAAAAGAAAGTGTTTGAAAAATAAATTTAACTCATTTTTGAATAAGTCCTGCAAGTTTCATTAAAATCTGACAGTTATCTGATTTTTGCAAGAATTTCCAAATCACTGAGTTTTTCACTACAAAAAGATGCTCAAATTTTCCATACAAATTTATGGTCCTGTGTTGATGCCAGAAAAACAACTTTTTACATCAAAATATCCTTTAATCTTTCCTCTTAATAATAAATCAAAGATTTTGATGATAAAATATGGTTTTTATGTTTTGGGTATTTTTTTTTCATCATGTATACTCTTACATAGTGAATTTTTGAAGGTACCTACTTATGTAAATCATATTCCAGATGTCCTCTGAAGACATACTTAGTCAATAGAGTAAGAAAATTGTCTGTGAGAATGTAAATTTTATCTTAAGAATGTTACTGCCTCTTCTTTTATTGGACCTGATAAGTCAACTGCAGAAAAGGTTGCAATTTCGATCTTCAAAAAAGAAAAGAAAAAAAAAGTGAAACTTTTCTTAACCAGTGCCTCACAAAATACAAATGGCTACATTTTTCACATGAATCTTCATATACTGTTACATTTTTACTAAATGTAACAAAATAGTCACTTCTCTGTATAAATCAAATAAATGCACTAACTTTCAGCACTCTACCATCACTCGCCATGTTTTAAGTAAAGAGCATCAGTCCTGCCTCAATATTCCTGCTCCAGAAAAAAGACTTACAATAAAGCATGGTGAAGTTGGACAGCCAGCAGGACAAAGCAGCATTGGTGCTGTTCAAAAACCACTCACTGGATGGCACGAAAGGAGTCCCCTATTAAAGTTGGATTCATTATACAGCTTTCTGACTGACTGGAGTCCCAGATCTCTTACCTCTACAGCAAAAAGCAATAGCATGCAGTTCATAATATATAACTGAGGAACTGCTGTCCAGTATAGCAGACACTGTGCATGCAGCTCTAAGAATGAAGGTAAATGCATCCCCATTTGTGACTGTGCTCATAGATTAATCTAAAGACATAATCAACCACAAACGCCTTGTTGCATATGTTCATTTCAACCAAGCACTTGTTATGATGCAAATAGTGTGTTCATACAACAGGTGCAGGAATTGCAAAATGCATTCAGAAAGTAATGTCAGAACTGGAAATGCCATTAATCAAAGTGATGTGCATTGAATCAAATGAGGCTGAAAGGGAACAACACAGTGAATGTGCACTGTGATGCCCACTCTTTGGCCTTGTGCACATCTCAAGCAGCAGAGTCAATAACAGATTTCAAAGAGCATCAGCAAATAATAACTGATCTATCCTTTCATTGCTAGTCCCAAATAAGCAGTCAAAATGAAAAAAAAAAAACTATACAAAAACTGCTAGAAGACCCAGTATTCACTTTTAGAGCTGCATTCGATTCAATGGCTATCATACTACAATATTCACCAGACTCTGCACAGGACAATAGTATGCTGAGATACTTCACTGAAGTGTCCCAGAATTTAAGCAAAGACCCTAAAAAAATTAAAAATAGCTCATCAGCATCACTGCTCTTATGGAGGATGCCATGGCCCTTGTTATAGTCTTATCTCAGTTCCTGCAAACAGAAAATGTGGATGTAGCTTTAATAAAAGTTAATCTTGATTTTTGCCACCAAGAATCTGGAAAAGCTCACGGAAGCAAAATCTCCCAACCTGACATTATTAACCAGACATAACATGTACAAGAGTGAGCCACATCATGAAGGCCACATTTAATCTGGAAAAAATATGTATCAAATTTATCAACAACTTGAAAAGTAATACAAACTACAGGTTTCCAAATATTTCTCTGTTGTGTTCATTTGGTGTTTTGAATCTCCATCCCATCTACTTCATGAGTGAGGAAGAGTTGAAGGTCTATTAGAGAGGAGTTGGAAATTCTAATTGTCTTCAATGGACATGAGAAAACTTGCAAATGGATTGAGGATAGAGAGGATTGCCAGATAACTACTCAGCCCTTCATCAATGCTGTTCAATCTCAACTGGAATAAAATCTACTGAAGAAAGTTGTCAAAGCACAGTACTACCCCAGAGACAGCATGTGGAAGCTTTGGTGACAAAATATCACCTAAAAGATTTCCCTCAACATGACCATCGATGTTCAACTGGATACCACCTTAGCTGTGAACAAGAGTTCTTTGCTCAGAATCCCCATTCCTCACTAGAACAGGCTGTTATCGGAATATTATTTCTCTGGGGCTCAAAAGGTCTGAGTTCCCTTTTGAAGAGGCACTGACCAAATCAAAAGGGATTAAGCAGAGAAAGTTGTATATACAAGTACTATCATTGACAAATGCTAGTAATCTGCTCATAATACACCACAAATATGCCTGCATTATTTAATCTGTCTCAACATACTTTCCACTGTTTTAGTTAAGTTTCAATGTTGTACTAAATGTTTCATAGTCATCACATTTGGTTTAGTGGATTATTTTCAGGCTAAAAGATTTTGGTGACACTTTGTAGACTGTCCAGGTGAGGAGAATGTTTGTTCATGTATTAAAATTATCACTCTTATTACTACTTTATTTTGATGCTACTTAAGCACTGCAGCCACCATTGTGGTTTTTATTTGATTTTGTGCTATATTTTATTCATATACAGTATACTCATGTTTATTTATTTGGTAATTTATTTTGGTGCTATTTATATTTTTACAGAAAATTATTTTCAAATTTTCTATCCTACAAATGTGAAAGTTGGGAGCATCACTGATTATTTAGTTCCATATTTCTAAGCTAATTCAAGGGAGATTACTAATATTTTTTTTAAAGTAAAGTTCACCTAATCTGATTTGCAATCAAAATATCCAATTTATTAATTTAAAGTCTTTGGTTCTGTCATAATTCTCAAAAAATATAGTTTCTTAATTGAACTCTGATTAAGTATAAATATTGTTTTTGTTTGGAATTAATTTAATTTAAAAAAAAGATTGTTCTGTCAATTTAAGTGATTTGGGACAATTAAAATTGTTTTTTGGGATGATGGTTTTAAAAAAAAAAAAAGCAATGTCTGGAGCCCTGCAGTTTAACACTACAATTTATTAAGAAACTTTAGTTGGAACCTACTGAATTCCCTGTGGGCCAACTCAAATCACCACTTGTGGATCCCAGATTCACTTCATTAAAAGCCTATCAGTATCACTGTGTGTGTGTGTCTCTCTCTCATATATATATATATATATATATATATATATATATATATATATATATACACACACACACACACACACAGGGGTTGGACAAAATAATGGAAATTCCTGGAAATTTCAAATTTATTTTGATATGGTGTAAGACTGCCTTTGGTAGTAATTACAGCTTAAATTCTACAAGGTATGGACTTGTGCAAAGTTTGAATGGTTTCCAGAGGAATTTTTGTCCATTCTTCTGCCAAAACAATCTAAATTTCTTTCAGTGATGATGGTGGAAGATATCGACTCCTTACTTGTTTTTCTAAAATGCACCAAAAATTTTCAATAATGAGATCTGTGGGGCCAGAGAAGATGGTCTACTTCACTAGAATATTCTTCATACCACTCAGACACAATTTTAGCTTGTGTGAATTGGTGCATTATCATCCTGAAAGATTGTTTCAAAATAGTGCTGCCAAATCAATTGTGAAAAATCGTAAAATAAGCAATAGAGCCTTAAGTAGGGAAAATTTGAATTTTTATCTTTATAAAGCATTAAACTTAAAATAATGTTTGTACATTCAGTAGATTGTTATATACATGAAGAAATTCAACTCCACCTCATGTCAACATAAATTTGACTATGAATATTATTATCCTAAATACTAAAAAAATTCAATGTTAGTCAAGTTTTACCCACTTAATGATTGTACAATAGTGTCTCTCTCTTAACTATATTGTTTTTTTAACACATTTATACATATGAGTAATAGGTTGCTTAATTGTGTTGGTGTTGATAATTTTTTCATCCAATTGATGATTTTTATCCAAAAGTCTGTATTAACTTTTATCACTCTGTATATGACTTTATTTGCTCTAGAAAAAGTTTATCCTGCCACTAAAGGTGACTTTGATCCCTGAACAATAGTGTGTTTGAATTTCATAGTTGTCATATCCTGCTATGGCAACAGGAAACAACTTTGAATGAAATTAACAATTGAGAGGCCTTGAAAAGAATGTAGTGGAAAAGGAAGTAATATTAAAAATGCAGAGTGCTAAAGATTAAATGTACTAATATATTAGCTATCCAAAGTTTGCCATAAAAGTACTTATTGATTATGATGGGCCAAACCTAAAAATTAGTCTTAAAATCTCAAATAATTCTTCATCACCCCAAGTAAAATTTGTACTCACGCATGCAGCTTTATTTTTCCTAATTTCCTGTTTCTCTGACTTTAGCCAAATCTACAATTCTAACCGGAGTCAGGTTTTCGTTAACTCTGCTCCATTTACCAGTGTAATTTTAACATAGAAGCTGCCAGTCTGCACAAATAACTGAAAAGAGGTGCTAAAGTAGATGTTTAAAATCACTGGTTGAAAATGACATTTTTTTTTTCTTAGCAGTATTTAGTTTTGTTTTTAAATTATCTAATATTATAATTATTGAAACAAAAAAAAATGTACTAAAATTTAAGATTTTCAAAATTTTAATAAATGTAATTGTTTCAAAATATTATCTAAATTGTAGGTAGGTGCTTTATTAATCTTTGTTTGAAAATTATACTTTATCAAGTCAATTTTTAACAGAAAATTGAAATAGGCAATCATTTCATTATAAAGAAAAGGTAGACTTTTAATTGCAAAATAATTTTCTAATGTTTTTTTTCTTTCCTTGACTTGCATTTTAATCCTGATTTATGTCACATGACAAAATTTTCTTATATATGAGAGAGGATTAATACAAATATAAAATTGAAATTCAACTGAGTAATGTTATATTCAGCACCACAACTCAAGAATTTCGTAGATGAACCTATTTTGTAATCATTCCGTTCACTCATGAGGTGATATCAGCAAAATATATATATATATATATATATATATATATATATATATATATATATAAAAATAAATAAATATATAAATATATTAAAAACTGCTACATATGCTTATAAGTTTTAATGTGTTTCAAGACACAGTGAATTCATTTGAATTAAAGCAATACCTATAGATATCATTTTGACTTGAATACTAATATAGGTTATTTGCATGGGTAGTTTCAAGATAAGATTTTATGAATTCAACTATACAACAAATATGGTTACCAATTATTCAACTGTAACCAAAGTTTTCTTAACACATTTCCTGTTTTCTTAACACATTTCCTGTTGATTTGTAACAATAAGCAGAAATGGTTTTACTATTTAGTTAGAATTCATGGCTTGACTATCTATTTGATAAATCTGACCATAATGAGATTCGTCCATTTGTATTGATTTTGGAATGCATGTCATTTTTTAATTTAGATTACTGCAGTTTGATATGGTCTCTGTGCTCCCAAAACATAATTGGGCTACATTTGTTGGTGTATGTTAGCCTGGTCATTTATTATTTCATACAGGTAGTTTAGTAATAATGATGGCTGTTTTTTTTTGTGTGATGCT
Organism: Acanthosepion pharaonis; assembly: GCA_903632075.3. Taxonomy (NCBI): domain Eukaryota; kingdom Metazoa; phylum Mollusca; class Cephalopoda; order Sepiida; family Sepiidae; genus Acanthosepion; species Acanthosepion pharaonis. The sequence continues at coordinate 1,799,783 of CAHIKZ030000256.1, forward strand.
TGGTTTGGAGCCAATTCTAACCAAGTGATGTTTATGGCTTCCAACTTCTATGGGTTTATATACTCAGTGGGCTTCCTTCTGTTCTAAACAGCTGAAAATCAATTTGATTAAAATGCTACTTCAAGCTTTGGCTATGTTCTTGGAAACTTCTGAAATTAAATTTATTAGGAAGGTTCTGAATTAGAATGGTTAATCCTTTGGACATTGTGGAGTCTGACATTAGAAGAAAAAAAATGCAACAATTTCATAAGACTAGGCTGATAGAAATGTCCCATTTATTTGTGCTTACTGTGAATTGCTGAGGTAAGTGCGAGATTTGCTAGGCAAATTTCAGTTGGTGTAAGAAGCTATTATTTTTTCGCCAATCCATGTGTGTCTGACCTATGTTGAGATCAATCCAGAAGGATGTTTTGCCTACCCATCGTATTACTTCTGTAATTTATAGACAAGTTCAGGTCTAAGTGTGATGCTGTTTTTATAGCCTGGACATGTCCTCAGTGTTGAGCAAGGCTAATACCAATTATTGCTTGAAATGTTTGGACTCTGTATACAAAGTCCTACCAGCCTATAACACTTGGTTTGTAAGATTTTTTATTATTGCAGTGTACATTTTTTGTCAGAGTGGACCAGTAAAACAGTTTAGGCTTTTTTAATTGTCATTATATTTCGGTATTACTATTTTAAGGTAATATGTAATTTTTGTTAGCCAACGTTTTTGCTATGAAATACATTTTAATAGTTATATTTTCACTGGCCTAATAAAATTTTTATCATTTGCAGATGTGTGAGCAACATTGTTGCAGATATGTGAGCAATGATGATAATTTTGGCACTGAAGATTCAGTTCTTGATTGCATTAATATCTACAATAATAAATATGCTATTAGCATGTTTTCTTTTTGATGTTCCTTACAGCCTTGTCTTAGTAAATACCAGTAGCAATGAAAAGCTTACATGTAATTAATCCAGCATTTGTAGTAGTAAGTTTTTATAACTAGATTTAGACATGACACTTCTCTATTATGAACATTAACCTGATATTTTCATTTTTCTCTTGGGTATTCAGTTTGGGCACAGTATAAATATATAAAATAAATCTTTTTCTTTTCTCTCTCTTTCCAGCAGTTCTTTTTTACATTCTTGTTCAGTAAGCATAAATACAAAACTTGTTTGCATTGATTGTTTCTGTTAAATTTTCCTACCAGATGAAAGAAATTTCTTAATATGAAATTTTTTTTTTTTTCATTTCTATTTATATATAAATATAATAAATATCAATTAGTGTTGATAGGTGTAAAACTATTAATGCCATTGTATGAAATGAAAACATGCTCCCTGTTTGAAAAAAAAACAGCAATTTTAAAATTCAAATTAAGTAAAATTGTATGAGAATTTGCTAGCTAGTTAACTTTCACCATTCAAATTATCAGGCTGCTAGTTCCAGGATGTAAGAAGCTTGCAGTTGCCATACAATTTGTTTTTAACTTGATATCACACATATAATATAAAATTCAAAAATCAAATCTAGACAAAATATAATATTTGTCAAAAAACAAATTAATGAAAATCATTCAATACAAATTCAAAAAATGAAAATGTAGAGCAATTCAAGACATAAAATTTGTGAGAAAATCAACTTTCTTGCTACTGAGGTTTAACCAATTCAGTGTTAGGGAGTAAGTTAAATTTTCTATCCTAAGACAATTTTATTTTTGCTGATGAATAGACAGCATAATTCCTGCAGGGTCTGTCTACAAAACTCTGGATGCTGAAAGTAATATCAATCAGCTAAGTGATAATCCTTTTACTTGTTATATTTCCCCTTCATCAGCAACATATGTTTGTTTATATATATATATATATATATATATATGTGTGTGTGTGTGTCTTGGAATAGAGAATTCAACTTACTACCTGGTGAAACCATGATAACAGGAAGATTGGTCTTCTCATAATTTATGTTTTTCTCCTACAAAGGCAGATACAAGTTCAATCTCTCTGCTAGAGAGCACATTTTCTTTAAGATTGCCTGCATTTGCCAATAGACAGGATACACACTGTTCAAAATAAAGAACTATTTCAAACACGACTATGCACTATAACATTTAAAGAAATAAAAATGTTAGATTTAAAAATAAATCCATTCTTTATATTCCAAAATCATTGCTCATAAAACAAGAAAAATGTTATTTAATAAAACCTCCCTCATACTTCATACAGCCTTGGGTATAACTGTATGCTTAGATATTGTTCATATTGCCCATTACATCCATGACAGCAGTTTTCAATGTATTAGTGTTTGTCTCCCCCTTGCTCCAAGTATTCAAACCACAACAGCTGAGAGCATCATATGATAGGAGTGACATGATCATGAAAAATCCCAGCCACTCCTAATTCTTGGGAGCCATATGAGTGGAGGTAGCATTCTACTGGAACACACATAGCCATACTCTTTATCCTTGGCTTCACTACTATGTCTGGCATTCACTTCTGAGAAGTAACATCAATAGAGTTGTTAAAATTTAATCAAATTTGATTACAATTGCTTATAAACAAAAATTGGGTGCTGTTATAGTATGTGGCCTACCTCATTTACTACTATAGTATGCAGTCTTCTATGTTTGACCTCACTTCTTGTGCTGTCCACCTGCAGTCTAGCAAAATGAATTATACCATCAGCTCACCTCACCTTAAGTGTGTTCGAACCAGAAAAAAGGAAGGAAATAGTTCCCACATCAGAATCCCCCTAAGTCTGAAACCATTAACATCAACTGGATAACATCCTTCAGATTAAAATGTTGCTGAAAGATTTTTAGATGTGTCATCTTGACTGAGGAAACGGCAGTTGAATTTTTACAAGAGAACAATCTGCTAAATACACTATAGTGTTAGATAGTGTGGTAGACAGCATACTATAGCAGTAAATGAGGTAGACTGCATTCTATAATGTTTGATACCATGGTAGACCACATACTATAGTAGCACCAAAAAAAAAAAAATATATATATATATATATATATACACATATATATATATATAATATTTTATACACACACACACAAGTCTTAAAATAAGCAACTAAAATGCACACACACACACACACACTTGTGTAACTATAAATTTGTATATATCGTGCGTGTCATTTAAGGAAAAGTTGAATGTGTCTTCTTGAAACAGGCTTTTAGAAAGCAGGACACAACCTCAATTGCAGATAATATTTAACCTTAGCATACATGCAACATCTGTTGTGGGCTTTTCTTATCCAAAAGCAGGCTATGTTGACAGTCATCCACAATGATGTTCAGGAAATTTGTCAGTCTTGTGACAAAATATACAGGTCACTAGTAGATTTGAGAAATCCTCAGTCTGTATAAGAAGCAGATAAGCTTTAAGATTATACACAAGTCTTTCATCTGCCATATATGCAGGAAAGCCTCCAGAATTGAAGTGAGCCTTTTTAGTTATATGTTCACTGCCACTCGATATAAAATTGAAAAAATGGCTTTCTGCCAAGAAGTGGCAATCTCACACACACACACACACATATATATATATATATATATATTTATATATTACGGCACCTCGAGGTGGTGTAATGGTTAGTAAGCTTGTCTCGCTATAACAATTCACGACCAGTAGTGAGTTCGATCCTCACTGGGTGCCCCATACTTTCGACCTTGTGCCACATCTAAGCTACGCTTTGAAAATCACTATATATATATATATATATATATATATATATATATATATATTGTGTGTGTAGTGTCAAGAGCCTGGAGCCTAGATTCATTTGTGAAGTACTCTCATGATAATCAGGAGCCATGTCAGAACTATGCGATAGAACATTCTAATCATATTGGAATCACTTTTTTGTCAAGTTTGGCAATATGTTGGATGGTGTTTTCATGTAGCAGGATAACATTTTTATTCAAACATCCTGGTCTCTTTCAATGAACAATTGCCTTCAGTCTGTCCACTGTTTCCCAGTACCTGTGTTATCTCCATTAACATATGGCATGAATTTCTCAAGTAGCACACTTTTGAATCCTAGAACATACTGATGATCACTTTCTTTGCTGATTGCTTAATTTTGGATTGTTTGTGGTGGATGATTTGTTTCCAGTTCATAGAACCAACCTTTGTCCTCCTGATTCACCCAAGTTTTGTCAGCTGTGATTGTGTGTATCAGAATGTCTCTCTGTAGAGAAGGATGAAAAGAAATGCATATTTACTGGAACTGGTGTTCTTAAGTCAGTTGCTTTGGAGTGATGATTTCTGATGTCATGACTTGTTATGGACAATTTAATGATCCACTGATATTGGAATATCAATTTCCATAGCTGTATCATGAAGTTTGTGTTTGTTGTCTTGAATCAAAGCTTCAATGTATACTATGCTGTCTTCCACTTTTGATGTTTGGTTTTTGCCTCTGGCAGGCAGATATCCTTATTGCACCTTGTACATCTGTTTGTCCACTATTTTCATGTGTTCATCATGTTATAATATTGCATATGCAAGCACTCAATCTTAAGGCATTTTTTTAGAATTATTACATGTCCTCTTTTGATTTGTATTTACAGTTTGCACACTGTTTTAATTATGGTCAGTTTATATGCCTCTGTACCTTGGAACATTTCTTTCTTATATAATCAATTACATGTTTCGCTAACATCCATCAGTCTCAACTTTTTCAGGCCGAAATGTTCCAACCTGAAGAAACTGAGCCCGTCAGCAGAACACATCATTTATAAGCTTTTCACTTTTTCATTATTTCTACTTTTATTTTGGATATTATTATATATCCTACAAACACATACGCACACACGTTCTTTTTTCCTTTTTTCTTTTTTTTTTTTTCTACATGCATGTGAAAGCATATACGATACCCTGCCCTCATCAGCTGCTAACCAGGGGAGGTAACGCCATTTCAGTGGCTAAAGCGGTACTGCTATGCCTGGTGCTACCAGCAGCTTTTGCCCCTAAACAGGATACTGTTTTTCAGTGTACAAATGCAAGTCAGATTTCCGACATGGTATCCAATAAAAGTGTTTGCTTTTGATCGTTAAACAAGACACAACACACTCATAGTGACCGTTGTCAATAAAATCTATCACTCTCATTATATAATATATATATATATATATATATATATATATATATATATATATATATATATATATATGGTACCCCCTAAAAAAATATACACACTTTAAATTAAATTAAATGCAAATTTATAAATATTCAATCTATCAACTAAATCAAAATTTGAGCACTTTTTATGTGTGAGACACCACACACACATATATTATAACTTTCTATACTACTCTAACTCCACTATTTCAGATAATCAAAAGTCGCTGGAATATACTACATCTCAAACCAGGCCTAAAAAATTTGTTTGAAGACCCCGGCCTTTTAGCATATAAAACCAAGGAAACCAATTTTCAAATGATAAAGTAACACATAATAGACCAAGAATAAAAACAATTTCAGATGATAACGCAACATGTAACAGACCAAAAATAAAAACAATGGGATTTTCCCAACCATGTAACAACAAAAGGAGCCTATGTTGTAACCACATTAGAACACACCAATTCGTCACCAGTACTACTTTCAAAATCTACAACTCTAACTATAGAAATCATAACATTTACTTATTAGAATGCACATTATGCCAGAAACAATATGTGGGAAAATCTGAATGGCTCTTTCACTACAGAATTATCAGAATCTGATTAAGTTGGCTACCCACGAAAGATTATTACCTGTAGGACAACATTTCAGCTTAGAAAAACATGATTTTAATAGCCATGCAAAATTCACTATTATTAAAATAGAAATAGACACAAAAATAAACTTAGGAAAATACTAGAAGAACATGAAGATAAATGGATTTTGTGCCTCAAAACACTTTGTCCAGACAGACATAACAGACTAAACAGTACAGATAGAATGAATATATAATTTCATAGATCAACCCAGACAGACATGCTTGCAGAGGTGATGAGGTCTCCAACATACATGCACTCACACAAATATATACATATACTCGCATCACACATACCCCCAAAATTAAAAGATAACAGACACATAACACACATATACTCTTTCCAGCAGTCAAAGCTGTCAGAATGACTAAGGAGGTAAATCTGTAACTTATGAGTCCCTCAACCTCTTCTTAAAATAACTTGAAAAATGCCTTTGACCAATACAAGAACTGACCAAAAATTAATAATAAAAAAAAACAAATGAAAACTACAGGCAAAGTTCACTTTCTTCATAAACAGTCATTCACCTCTGTAGTTCACTGCTACTAACAAGCAGGAATTTTTTTCTCCTGATGATGGCCAGATTATTATTTTTTTTTTTTTTTTTTTACTAAATTTAACTCAATATAAACTAAAGAGTCAATCAATGTAGTGTTACTGAATGAAGTGTGTGATATGAACTTAAGAGGAGGAAATAAGATTATGAGAATATGGAAGATATATAGATAACAGTTGACTTTAAGAGGCTAAGATTGTAGTCTACAAGCATCTACATGGGAGTGTGTTCCACAATGTAATGGTTCTTGTGGGAGAAAGCTATGAGTGGAACATCCTTGTCACCAATGGAATATGTAGGAGATGAGGTGATTACTTTCACATGTGTAAAGTGAGACAATACAGTTACTTACAGATAAATACATATTCAGATATGAACAAGTTAAATTGTATTTTAATGTATAAAAGGATTCTATACATAGAAAATGCAAAGAATTTGTTACTTGAATTCACAATACAAATAATTTGGCAAAAAAAAAAATTAAATAAAGCTGTCTTTGAATCTATCTCTCTTGTGATCCTATAATGTTCAGCAAGGTAGCAAACTGTATAATAATTATCAATGTCTGTTTATATATTTCCTGTCCCATCTGTAGTGGGAAGGGGAGGTAAATCAACTTAAGTTAGTAAATTTATGTGTGATTACTTCCCTTAGTCATTTTAATAATCGATACAAATAAAATATATGCATTTAGACAAAATTAGTTCCCAAGCAAAATGAACTGTTTAATTAATCAATTCCTTTACTCCTATATTTCTTATATTGCAGTCTTATCTGTTCAAGTCTTTCATGTGAAGCACTCAGATATCTTTGTCTATTAAGTGATCATCTTGCTTCAACTTGGTCTTGAAATAGGCTTTGTCATTGCCATGTTTCTCATTCTGTTGTTAATCATTTTCTTCCAAGAGACATTTTCATTTCACTGTTATATTAAACACATAAAATTTTTAACATGAAAAGATGTTGAGCAAAAAGCAATTAATATAATATCCGGAATAATAAATGAACCATAGATACCATTGAATGTCTAAAGCAAAAAGATTAATTAAATGGTTCATTAACAGTTGTGAATTCTTTATCTCTGCTTTATTGAATCTCAATATATTGTTTCAAAACTTTTGTTTCATTGCATCTCACTATTAAAACTTTCTAACAATTGCAATCATTTTTGATAGCAAGGGTACTCTAGATATAAATAGCCTCTCCCTCATTGGCTAATTTCTCTCTCAAGTATTTTTGCTACAGTCAACAAACTTGAATGCATCAGCCTCTAATTTTTATATTTTTTTTTTTTTTTCATTTCATTTTATTTGCATAGTGGTTGTAAATTTATCATTTTGTTCATCTGTTAGTACTTCTCCCAAGAATCTTTTTCTTTTGAGTTTGGATCTTTTTTACCCATTTTAGAAGAGGTATGTCTTCTCATTGGTAGTAGTAGTAGACTTAACAATATCTTTTCTTTTTATATTACTTATACATTTTTAGTACATACTTAAGTATTAAAAATTAAACTGATAATTCTTGAAGTTGACATTTTAACCTTGGTTTTACTTTGTGTGTGTGTGTTTTTTTTTTTGTTTTTTTTTGTTTTTTTTTAATCCAGTATTGAAGGTAATTATTATTCCAAATGTATGAAACTGTAAATTGTAATTTAAGAATAGCAAAAAATATTAATGCTCTATTGCAATATGAATTCAGATACTAAATTTACCAAATTACAAAACTTTTCCTCATTAATTTTATAAAAATGTAATTTTTCTCAAGTCTCCATATACAATATAATTATATGATGCTAAAAAGTTTTAAGTCAATACTAGTTTATTATTACTAATGTCTCTTAGTTACACATCAGAAATATCTGTTTAGGAACAGTTAAGTGCTGATTTGCTAATGCATTAATTTCTTGATTTATACATTTTTTTTTTTTTTCATTTGGGGATCTATAAATGATGTCTTGTGCCAACACATCTTAGCTTGCTTATGAATAAAAGTTCAATTGTTTCATACTTATGCTTGAAGCATTGTTCACATATGAAAGCTTAATGCAATGCTTTGAAGTTTTCTTTTTGTTTTTTTTTAATTTTTTTCTTAGTCAGATGAAAATGACACGTTACCAACTCGGATTTTAAGATAAAAGTTTAGAACTGTTTAGAATTCCATGCACCCGTTCCTGAATGGAATTTGTATTCACAGATTTTAAGTAATGATCTCCAGTCGTAATATGGTACAGTACAATTTGACAACTGTTATTATTAATGTAATTATTATTTCTTCATATTTCTGTTGCATTCTTTTTTTAATCTCAATTCTCAAACTGTCGTTATTTCATGATTGGTTATAAGATTGGTAATAAAGAGCAAGCCTCTGATTAGAATTCAACTCCTATCTTTTATTCTTAGGAATTTTGCTTCTCTAAAGTAGCTGCTTACCAATTAGTCTATGAAAACCAATTATAGTAATTCAAATGTAACCCTATAGATTTCATTCTTTATTTTTCCCTAAATGCCAATATTTGCTTACATGTACAAATAGTATTAGTAGTAATATATGAATCTCTTTAGATGAAACATTGTCATTTAAATTTTTCATTAGTGTTTTGAAAATTTGTATAGTGTCTTCAAGTCTACACAGTATCACTTTGAATTATTGAAAGAAAGTTTTAACCCTAGTTTTAATTAAAGTTAAATGTCATTTTGTGAACAACGTTCTCACCAAATTTTTGATCACAACAGAGCAAGTACACATCAGTTTTTTGTCTGTGAAAATACTCAATCATTTTTATCAAAATCTCTCTCATAAATTGAGAAAATCCTCTCAAAAGATAAATAAGTTATGATTTCATTATTGAACAAAAAAATTCATTGTATAGTGGATAAATAATCTGGTTCCACACATGTTTGTTTTCCTTGACTTTGTTTAATGCTTTTTTTTTTCTTTTTTTTTTAATACTAAAATGAAAACCTGGAAAATTTTGGCAGTCTTTATTTCAAATTTATTTCTGCCAAGACTGAAAAGTGTCAATTAGATTTAATTATATTTTCAGTTTGGGCATCTGCCAGTCCTTGAAGAAATAAATTTGTGCTACAAACATCTTATTACCATGTCTTTCCACCATTGTTCTTCAGAAACTGACTAACCCTGGTTTGATGTTGTTTGCTCCATATTTTTTTTTTTTTTTTTTTTTACTAATTGTAATTTATCTACCATTGTTAATAAGAATTGTTGAATAGACACATTTTCTCTTTGTAAATATATTTATTTATACTAGATATTCTGAATAAAGTGGCCAGTTGTCTTAATCTATGACATTAAATAAGCAATTGACAGTTTTGTTTCTTTATTAATCAAATCATTCCCTGGCTTTTAAAATTCAATGGGTGATTTGATCTGCATTTTCATGAAATATGGTTTGGACCAGTTTATTTTTGTTTTACAATTGTCACTGCATCTTAAATTACATTTAAAACAGCTTTATTTTGAAATTCCTTTTTTGCCAAATGATTTGTATTGTGAACTAGCAGTAGAGCCCAGCGTTGCCCGGGGATATAACAGTAAGAGATAGATCAAGTATCCACCATCATAAAGATTATTGTTTAAGGTTGGCGGACACACATGTCTTAATTATTTTATTTTTTTTTTTTTTTTTTTTTTTTTACAAATTGGTCAAACCCAAACAAAAACATTGTTTTCAATTGTTATGAGTCTCTACCGATTGAATAGAATTTTATTATAAACAATTGTCTTGTAAATGGAATTTTTAAAGCATTCTGAATGTAAAAATAAAAGAAAAAAGTGTGCAAGACAATAAGAAACAATACATGCCAAAAAAAAAAAAGTGAAGTTTTGTTGAAATCGGTTGAAAAATGTAGGTAGCCTTTCTTTTTGTAATCTTTTAGTTTTACAATTTATGATTTTTACTTATTGAATACAGTAAAAAAATTGCATATTTTGCTTGTGGTGATTCATAATTAGAATTCTGATTTGAATATATTTTATTTTCGTTGTTTCTAATACAAAAAATATTTACTTTATTTGGGTTTATTAATTATGATCTAACAAATCTTATTCATTTAGTAGCCTTTCTGTAATAATAATCTTTTACAATTTATGATTTTTACTTATTGAATACAGTAAAAAAATTGGACACCATGTGTATTTAAAGTAGTTTCCTGTTCCGGTTATTATTTTTAGTTAGGACTTGTGTATGTTTAGATTTCATTATCTTTCCCTAAAGATAAAGAATTTATCCGATGTTTGTATTCGTGCAATCAGTAGAGATCATTAGATTATTGTTTAAGGTTGACGAACACGCATGTCTTAATTATTTTTTTTTTTCTACGAATTCGTCAAACTCAAACAAAAACATTGTTTTCAACCATTATGAGTCTCCTGATTGAATAGAATTTTATTATAAATAATTGTCTTGTAAATGGAATTTTTAAAGCATTCTGAATGTTAAAAATAAAGAAAAAAAGTGTGCAAGAGAATAAGAAACACTACCTGCCAAAAAAAAAAAAGTGAAGTTTTGTTTTATCGGCTGAAAAATATAGGAAATGTGATCCTATATTTAAAGGAACCCACACACACACAAACAACCCGATGTGAGTTGTCCCCCTTCCATTTTCACAATGTCTCTTAATCGTGTTTTCAAATTGATTTTGTGCAAAAACAATTATATTTTTCCCATTTTTGGCGCTGTTAGAACCACCACAAGGTAATTTTATGTAGTCCTGTGAAGTTTTGTTGAAATCAGTTGAAAAATGTAGGAAATCCGATCCAATATATAAACGTTACACACACACACACACACACAATCTGCGTTTTTATAATAAGTAAGATTCAAGTAACAAATTCTTTGCATTTTCTATGTAAAATGAGTATCATTTTCCTCTTTTGTTTGAAGAGTACCCAATGTCATATTAACATTTTTATTTTAGTAATTTAATCATATCTAATACCTTGTAGGTCAGAAACATAAAAAAAACAAGTTTGTTTTTTTTTTTTTGTTTTTTGTTGTTTGTTGTTTGTTTTTTTTTGTTTTTGTTGTTTTTTTTTTCTAAGAGCATTGAAAATATATGAATGATAGTATAACTTCAGCATCTTAATAGAACTACTCAGCCTACTTTTCTTAAATGGTTTTAAAAAGAAATCCTTAAACTGTGTAATTATTTATACTCTGATTATAAGAAGGCATGGTAGAGTAATAGATAGCAGCTCAGGTTGAGGAATCAGAGAGCTAAGTTCGAATTCCAGTCGAGTTCATTATATTTACTTATGTGCTAATACCTTTGGGAAAGGTATGAATCCTTATCTCCCCCCACACACACACACACAGCTATGGGTAAATAGCACAGCAGACTGGATCCTATAGCCTAGTGTAGGAGGACAACTCTGAATTCAAAACCTGAAGGCCTAATGTACGGATTTAACCATATATGCTCTCTTATTTTTGCAGTTATTCTACACATTTTTTTCTGTTTATACCAATAAAAACAAAAACAATATTACTTTTGTAATGACTTAGAGATAGTTAATTTAACTACTTGATTGCATTTCTTTTAATAATCACTTATAACTGCAAAGTATATATTAAATAGTAATGTGCTTCACCAACTATGTTCTTACATCCGAACCTCAAGCCGAATAAACTTCTGTTAAACTAAAATAAAAATCTTCAAACAGGAAAAGTTTGCCATACACTGATTGAGAAATTAAAAGCTAAGAAAAAAATGTAAGGGAGGTAATCGGCATATAAACTGTACCCATTACCTACCTTTAACTAACAGCTGCTCTGGTGTACCAGATACAAGTGATGGCAGGATTTCTTATTATAAATGTTAAATTCGTTAAGATTTTACACTAGTAACTGATGATTCTCAGTGAACGTTAAATGATATAGTTAGCCTCCTCAATTCTCCCCAGTATTCTTAATGATTTTAGTAATGCTGGCACCTAGATATTCATCTTGTCATCAGATTTTCCCTCTTTTTTTTTTTTTTTTTTTTTTTTTAGCACAATTTTTCTCAGCATAATTTTTCTCTAGTGTTCTAAGCATGCTATTAATAATAATAAAAAGAATTATTGCCACTTCATCCCACAATTTTGTTTCTATTTTATTTTTTCGCGTTCTCTCACAAAATTCAGATAGTTTTCCAAGTTTTTCCATACTTGAAAATTTTACTCTGTTCTGCTGACACACCAGCATTCACTCTCTAGATTTTTTTTTTTTAAATCAGCTATTTTGCCGGTCTCAGTAAAATAGACAACAAGGCTATTTTGTCAGTAAATATAGTGTCTTAGAAATAAGAATATATTATATTTGAGATTGTCAGCACATTGGTTATGTGAGCTGTGTAGACAACTTGAACAGCATTGATTCTGTGGTCTGTGACTGTTGTTCTCAGTGGGTGCACCTGAAGATGTATTGGCAAGAAAACCATGTCTAAGAGCAAGTTTGGAATTTTCAGAGACTGTTATATCTAAAGTGCTAATATTTTAATATTCAGAGACTTCTATATTTCTTGTAATAAGGGATGATTTTAACTTGTGTTTTAACAATTGATGGTGGAAAAGATTTAAATTGTTGTAATGATTGAAGGTGAAAATAAATAAACTGTGTTAAATCTGTGTGTTATTTTTAATTTTAACATTTCCTGCCTTCATAATAATAAAGATATTTATTGGCAAAATATCCTCTTCCTTTTTTTTTTTTTTTTTTAAATTCATTTTAGATCTGGTTTGGATTGGTTTATTTGCATTGGATCCTTTCTAACCTAAGCCTATTTTTGTAGACATTCTCAGCTAATTTGTTGTTTTCACTTATATGATTAGCAACTTTATCAATTCTGATTAACAGACTTGTCCTTACATAATTAATGTTGTTTGAGTTTTCACACCTGTAATATTTTGCGGCTATCACTCAAGATTAAGCAATAGTAAAACTTCTTGGTCAGCTAATTTTGGCAGTGCATTCATTGGAATTTTTCTCCAACCTTTTCTCTTCTTGTGGATGTTTTAGTTCTTGCAGAATCATTCTAAATGTGACAAAAATACTGGGTATAGCTGTCATATTTATGTTCCACAATTTTTATCTGTCTTCTCACAAACTTTATATATCTGTTCATCTTCTTCATTTTACCTTTGTCGACTGGAATGTTCACATTCATTCTGACAAATGTTCTTGTTTGCAATAACTAAATTTGGTTTTCTGGCATGAACTGGATGATCCGTTTTAAGTCTTAGAGAATGTTGTGCTTTTTAATCTCCAAGACCGGTTCTGTCTTTTACATATATCATTGGTTTTCATTGTTGAATCTTGATGGTTTTCACTGTTCCAAATGAATCGTATAATTCTTATAATTTAACAATTTGCAATATTTGCTGAATTTCATAAAGTTTACTTGTTTGTAATTTTTTTTTTTTATTATTATTATTGCAAAAAAGCCATGAAAATTCTGAAAAATATTTGTTTGAAAAATTTTGATAATTTAACAAATTATAAATAAATTAAAATAATTGAAGATTTATTTAGTGTAAAAAATGATTTAGTTTATGATAGATACTGTTATAGACTTCAAAAATTTTTATTGCAATAATTTACATGTCCTTGAAATTTGGAAGCCCAAAAAACAAACAGAATCCTGATTTCTTAGTGCGTATAGATTCTGTCATCAATTGACAATCTTGTAAAGATTAATGTCTTCACTCGAGGAGATAAGCTGCAAATGCATGCATTGGTTCACTGGGAGATAATCAAGAAGGTAATAGACATTTATTCCATTATATACGTTTGCGAAATGTAAGGGTTTGTAATAGATAAAAAATTTTCTTTTTCTTTAATTCCATTATCTTTTGAAATCATCCTGTCAAATGGATTTTATTAAACTTATCACCCGTATTAACTAATAACATTTATAAAGTGTCTTTGCATAATAATTTTAAAATATTAGAACATTAATTAAATAAATAACCATGAATTTAAAAAAAAAAAATTCCAGTAGGTATTTTATTCTTTTACAACACACACACACACACATATATATATATATATATATATATATTACTAAGAATTCTTTTAAGACTAGGTGGTATCAACATATCTTATCCTTCACCAATAGTACTTGTAAAAATAGTAAATCTCTTTCTAAATGTTTTTGGGGAAAAAAAAAATGCTTATAAAACTCTGAAGGTGAAATGGAAAATTAAAAAAAAAAAGCTAGAACATACAGATCTTTAAATGAACCATGTTTTCTATGCTTACATGAAAAAAAATAAAAATTAATCAGATTTTCTGGTTAAAAAAAAAAAAAAAAAAAAAATGCTGTATTAAACCAAAGAAGTGAATTGACTGTAAATTGTAGGCATAGCCTACCTTTTACCTCACAATATGAACTTTGAATTTGATAATACTTTTTTGTATAGTAATAATTAGATGAACTGTGATGCAGCTTATATGGCTATTTTATTTGTAAGATTCATTTTGATTTAATATTGCTTTGTATTGATGTTTGATTAGTATTATTTACATCTTTATATGGATGTACAGGTGTTTAGTTATTATTATTAACATCTTACATTGATTAGTTGATATTGTTACCATCTTATATGGATGCTCTTTATTTAACAGCTGCATATTAATTTGCCAAAATAGTTCTGTATTTTTGATCTGGTATGTTTTTTTTTTTTTTCTTCAAATGGTTAAGTTATTTACCAGTTTCTTAAAGGGGCCTTTAATTTATCAACTATTAAATTTAATGTAAGACGCTGAACAAGCATATAACTGGTTAGCATTGTGTTAAATTACCTCCCTACCCCTCTTAGCTTTTTACTTGGAAAGTTGAACGTCAGACTTTGATACATCATATGAAATAATGTAACAACTTGTTTCTGTCCATAAGGAAATTTACTAGGATTTATATGGAGACAACTTTGAGTCCTGACCTATATTAAAAAACTTTTGCAGTGAGTTTGAATTTAGTATAAGTCACATTTATCACAGCAAAGCCCACAAGCCTATTTTTTTTAATTTTTTTTATTTTATTTTTTTATTTTTTAAGTATTCTGCTTTTGAAATTAAATTAATCTTTCATATGCTAGTGGCTTAACATCGCCTGAAGAGGCACATTTCTGGTATTGAAACATGATTGTAATCATGTAGTGATTTTTAACATTTTTGTTTTAATATCCTAAAATAAATATTTAATTCTAGTCTTTATTGAGCCCTTTTTTTAAATGTTACGTACAGTGGTATTATACTCCATTTCTTCTCATTTTATCTGGAGATATATAATTACACATTGAGTGCAAATAAAATAGTGCTTGATGTAGAATAACAGAGCTATAATTTATATATCAATAATAAATATGTTAGCTCTAACTCTGGTATTGAGCACTTTCTAATAAGTACCCCATATAATATATATATATATATATATATATATATATATATATATATATTTAAAAGCGGACCACTTTAAGGTTCCATTATAATAATTTATTTCAAAGATGAAAGGGACGCTGGATTATAATACTTCAAAAAATGAAACGAAAGATGAAATGAAAATTAATACTACCCATCAAAAGTGAATTTTCATTTCAAATTTCGTTTCATTTTTTGGAAGTGTTATCTGATGATCCAGCATCCCTTAAAAGGCTCTGGTGAAATAAATTATTATAATGGAACCTTAAAGTAGTCTGTTTTTCTTTAAATTATTAGCTCTGTATTTACATTGATCTCTCAGGATTTCATCCTCCTTGCGATTACCCATACGGATTACCAAGTTTTTCATAACTTGAATACACACACGCACACACACACACACACACACACACACACCCACACGTATTAATAATAAATATACATTCCCACCACCAGTTGCACAACACAATCTTCAGGTGTTCTCTATGGATTTTATAAAAATGTTAATACTTTGTACACAAATGAAAACTTATTGAAATAAAATAATTTATTAAATAAAGTAAGTATAGATTTGATTTTAAAAATTATTTCCAGAAAGTTTTCAAATAAAATTCTTTTCATAAATTCATTCATAACTAAATAAATTTTGAAATTCAATAATTAACCAGTTTTGGTATATATTTTTTTAAAATCAAGGTGTAATTTGCCTACAAATATTCCACAATGTTATTTTGAAATTTTTTTTTTTTTTTTTTTTTTTTTTTTTTTTTTTTTTTTTTTTTTTTTTTTTGTAAACAAATTTTCCAAGGTAGAAATCTGTTTTTTCTGTATATTGGACACAATTTCTATTTCAGAATTTTTTATTCCAATTACTCTTCTTTTGAATACCACAAAGACAAAGATAATTATGATAAAATTAACATGTTACAAATTTTGGGTGTTTATTTCAATAGACATTTCATTGTTTTTCAAAAGTGCATACAAATATGATAAGCTACAGTATTTGAAACATTGAAGGGATAAATTGTCTTGGATGGATGTTAAAGATACCATCATGGAAGAGGACTATAATAGTCAAGCCATCCTGTCATAAAGTTCATTATTTTAAAACCTTGTCGTTACCAAGACTTTTATACTAGGACAAACTCTATTGCCTTCCATAAAAAACATTTGAGTAAACATTGTAAAACTGAATTAACTTTATTTTGTTGGGTTGGTGTACATTTTGTAAAACAAAAGTAAATGTTGCTTTGTATCATGTGATCAGTATAATTGTCAATGTACTATAAAATTTATTTGTCTTTTTCAGACTTTGGCTTCTGCCCTTTGCCAGTTATACCTGGCAGAGTCACCAAATGTGCACCAATGGACCAAAAGGTACTGTGGTATTGTATGTTTTGTAAAAGATAGATCAAAAAGGTCCTACTATTTCCGCATATATGACCCAAAGGTTAGTATCTAGCATTTTTTCCTTTTGTATTTGTCTTTTCTTTTTTTTTCTTTTTTTTTAATTTTTCAAAAATAAAAGTTGATAATTTATTATTGATTTTTCTACTAACTTCAAATGGTACCAGCATTGAGTTCTGAATAAATGAAGGACATAATTTTCCAGAACTTTGAATTCCATCTTCTAATGATTGTTACAAAACAAATGTTACTTTTATTGTTTCTATTACTCAATCCATTGTTTTTAAGGAATCCTAAACTTTTTCACAGAACGTCGGCTTGAAATTCTTGAAATGTTTACTCCTTCTGTAAATCATAGATATTAAACACTTTAAATAAATTTTGAAATCTCAAACTTTAAGTGATACATGATTTTTTTTACACCATCTTATATTATCTAAATTAAAGTTTTGCACCTAATAAAATAAGTATAAATTGAGATGTTACACATTGCTCCATAAAGGAATGTTATATTTTCTTTGAGATATTAGTATGTCTACTACTTCACACTATATCTATTTGTTCTTGCATAAAAGAAAGTATAATTTTTTACTTCCACTGCTTTTTTATTCTGTACTTTTCAATAAAAAATTGTCTACAGCCAAAATGGAATTTTACAAAAAAATTCCCAAAATAATTTATATCTGATCTGGAAACCTATCTTTGTTTAAAAACCTGAATATCAACTGAAATGTATGTTTTTTTTTTTTTTTTTTTTTTGTTGTTGTTAATCATCTCACCCCAAGCAAAGCAATAAAGCCACTAAAATGCAAGGGATTACAGAGTGTGAGGGAAGGAGAAAAAAAACTTAGATATTCTTAATAAAATTCAAAGAAGAATCTACAATGCAAATGGCATCTCAGCTTCAGTCCCTTTCTCATTGCCATAACATAACTTCCATGTGCCTTTTCTATAAATATTTTCATGGTAATTGTTCTGAACTTTCTGCTATGCTAAGTTTGGGTCAGTAATTGTGGCTAGCTAAGCTTAAAATAAGACAGATTGAAGACCACCCATCCCCCTTTTGGCTTTGTGCCACATTTTTGTATTTCCAAAATAAATATTACTTTCTGCTATGGTACCTAGACTTTATGAATTTAAGCACAGTACTAGATTGGCAGCAAGGTCTCTTCATTTTTACAGTTGAAATGACTAAATGCTTTATTGCTTTGATTGGGGTGACATGATTAGAATATATATAAAATAGTGACATGGTCTCATCTTCCAGCTGAAATAACTAGATCCTCTTGTAAGTTCTATGATGACAGTTTCTTCTCTCACGCTTCTTGCTTCTGGAACTCTCTTTTGACTTCTTGCTTTCCAATAAAGTTTGATCTTCAAAAATTTAAATATAATGGCAATTGTTACCTTCTATCTTCATAATTCCTGTTCTTTTATTGTTCTCTCTCTTTAATAAGTTTTTCTTGTATTCTTCCGCACTCTGTAACCTCCTGGCATCATAGTGGCTTTATTGTTTTGTGTGGAGTGAAATGATTGCAGTAAATCTGATGGATTGGGTTTGGATCAAGGAGAGATACCTATTGGATTAGATGCACTTTGGTTTGAATACATTGTAAACACTAGTTTCACACACTAGTTCTCTGATTATCCCAGAATGAAATATCATTATAAATGATTAAATTAGGAGGACAAATCAAAATATTAAAATTTTAAAATGTCTACACAAGTGTTAAAATTAATACTTTATTTTTTTCTTTCCTTTTTTTTTCTTAAATATTTTTTATCAAACTATGTGTGAGCCTTACACAGGCAATATAGTTTTTTTTAAATATTTTTTATTAGGTAGCTGCGTGCTACCTAATAAAAAAATATTTAAAAAAATTTTATAGAGTAGGAATCAATATCGCACTTACAGAATATGCAAATATAGTTCCATGTTAGATTTTGTTTAAAAAAAAAAGTTCAAGATATTAATGTGGATCTATATTTGCC
The DNA here is from genome assembly GCA_903632075.3 of Acanthosepion pharaonis. Taxonomy (NCBI): domain Eukaryota; kingdom Metazoa; phylum Mollusca; class Cephalopoda; order Sepiida; family Sepiidae; genus Acanthosepion; species Acanthosepion pharaonis. Next base: position 1,818,927 of record CAHIKZ030000256.1, read on the forward strand.
TATTTTGTGAGATACAGATTCCAAGTCGCTACTATAAATTATTTTATCATTTTAAAAAAAAATATCCCAAGTTCAAATATGAACAATGACTTTAATGTATTTATATTACATTTATTCATTAATGCGGAAATCATTCAGTTGAATAAAAATCTTTTTAATAACAGAAGCTTTTAAGATACATACTTATCAATATAGGTATTTTATTTCATTTCTAATATTGTCTTTTATCACTATTTACAATTCTCTTCTGTATTTTTTGCATTTTTTAATTGCTAAATATTAATCAGGTGTATAATTATGTTTCACCTTAATTATTCCGTATACTCATTAAATTCATTTTTTTTTTTTTTTTTTTTTTTACACATCCAATTTTTTTTTCATTCTCATTGCATTTAAGCTTTATATACTGTCATTGTTTTGTTTTTTCCTCTCTCTCTCTCTCTCTCAATGCAACAACCAACATTGATGAAAATTGTTTCTCTCATGGTTATTATCGTTGACCTTTATACAAAGTTGGCTTCATATTGTTTTAACCTTCTCATTAGCTGTATTGCTTGAAACTTGTTCAGATAATTATTTAATTCTATGTACAAAATAAATTTGGTCAACTGAATGAGTAATTTTTTTTTTATACAAGCCTTATTCAAGGTGATCAAGTAAGAGGATACTAGAATCAAGGTTAGGGTTAATGCAAAATACACACACACACACACATGTGTGTGTTTAGTAAAATTTCAAATATAACAGAAATATATATCTGTAAAAGAAAAAAGTAACTTATTTAGATGGAAAATTTTCAAGAGTGCCACTATCAAATATTATCAAAATTCACACTGTCCCTATCTACAAATACACAGTCGTTGATCTTGCACATTCTTCCCCCATTAGTAAATTTTAAACATGTATACATATACTTGTATACATGAAGTTATAAAAACATGTAATTACAAGAATGAACTTAACTCTTAACTAAAGCATTAAGACAAGTTTACAGTGAACTTAATAACAACAAAAACATTTTAATTTAGAAGAGTAATAAATCCAATATTTTTATTTTAAATGAGACTGACTCCAATGCAAAACTTGACTATTTTAAACCACAAAACCAAATTCAAAAAATTATATAAAAACACCAACATCAGGGCACAAATAAACAAGTTTATCATAGCTAATAACAGCTAATAACGTGGAAATTGAGTCCCTCAAACTTCATGAAATTCCAAGTGAATATTATTTCCATATAGATAACTATCTCTTTACTACATCCTATAATTTCAAAAATCTTTGTCCTTGTAATGCACAGTTCTTGATATTGACTAGAATGGTCAAAAGCACTTGAACAAAACATGAACTTTGGACAGTTTATCTACAATTTCGATCCTAATGTACATTTTATTTGAAAATGAGAAACTTCAATAAAAAATTAAACTTTCTTGGTTGAAATTAATAAAACTTGCTTGAATGAATTCTTGCTGCCTAAATACACCTATATAATACCCTGGTATCACAGAGTAGCTTTGGTATTGTCAGATTTTTTAATATTAAAAAAATTAACAAGAAAAAAAAGTAAAGTTCATATTCCAAAAGGGCAACAGTTTGACGATATTGATAAAACACACTTGTGTTTTCTCAATATCATAGATTTTAAGTGAGAAACATTGAAAAAAAAAAAAAAAATTCAGTACTATTAGTTATCATATCTAAAAATGAAAGGGTGAAAAAAGTTGCCAGAAAAGCATGTGTATTGTGTACAAAAGTGTTGTGTGTTTGGGCAGGAAATAAACATGTTTTTTTATGATTCCCTTTCACTGCATTTTGTTAGGATCCAAAGTATAGTATCTACTTCTTTTTTTTTTTTTTATCAACAAGACAGTTCCTCCTCTTTGGTGCACACTGCTAGCAGTGTGGCCATGCTTGCACTGTAACAGCAGCAAGAAAATTTTCAATCATGTGACCAAAATAGTACCAACTATCTGCATGCATGAACAGAAGGCAGTAACAATCCTAAAGAAATGTCATAGTGAAAGTTCAAATAATTTTTGACTTACCCTTGTAAATAAGCATTAATGTGTAAATTACACTTTATTTATTTGTTATTTTACTTGAACTATAAGCTAGGATTAATTTGGCAGATTAGGATAATCTGTTTAATAGTATAAGTTGTACCCTTGGATGAGCAATGTCAAAGATTAGTCTAATCACCTGTTTGGTGCCTAGATTTTGAAAATTGTGCAGCTAAAGCTTCATGCAAGATTTCATTCTTGTACAGGTGAGCCATAGGTAGAGGAGCAGCTGTACCAAGCAGGGTGCTACCAGCTGTACTCTGTCTTTTCGTTCATTTTACAAAAATTATTTTGGGCTATGGCAATGGTGTACTCACACCGTCCTAAGCTGTGTGATTCTTACCATGATTATGATCCATACAACTTGGTCAAGGAGGCTTCTGCAACACAAATATCAGAATCACAACAGTATTTATATAGTCAAGAGTTTAATTCTGAGCAAAGCATAAATGGATATGATCAAAAGCCAGGATCCCTGCATGTATCTAATGCCCAGCCTGCCTACGATCATCATCAAACTAATGTTTATCAAAATTCTAATTCCTACCAACCGAATTATGAACAAATAACAGATTTGAATTATAATTATGGACAGAAATTGGAGATTGAAAGAGGTCAACAATCAAAGTCGCACTTTGACCTTACAGAGTACAGCCAAAATCCAACCTTGAGCAACGTCAGCAACTCTCAAGAATACAATCATGATTCTAATCATGAAGAAACTACTTATGATAACCCGAAGCCCTCTCTTGAAGACTTAGCACCTGCTCTGCTCAAAGCATTAGAGCAATATCGAAATACTATTCCCCGTATGCGCCGGAACCAAATATCCCACTCACATCAAGATATCACTAAAGATGTTTCTGAAAGATTCACTGCTCCTAACCAGTCTCAATCCCTTACAAGATCCAGCCACCATTCAAGCCAAAATCAGTTGGACCAACACCAAGCTTTTGATGTCCAGCAGATGTGGACCAAAGCACTTGACCATGCCTATCCTTTTCGCAAAAGGCTCAGTTCTTCTGCTATACACATGCCAGCTTTGTATCAAATGACAACTAATTCAAACTCTGTAAACCCAAATGCTTTTGGCGGTGACCAGATATGGTCAAAAACCAATCCCCAAAGAAAGAAAAGGCTTGACCGCCAACAGGTTTATAACTCGAGTAGCTCTTCTCAGCCTAATTTCAGCACCAGCCCAAATGGTTCTTCTTCATATGATTTTTTCGATGCCAGTTCAACCCAGCAAAAACATTTTGATAAACAGCAAGCCTTGAATCAACCAGTCCAAATGGCTGGAAAGCAGAATTCTGTCCGAATAAATGGCTCTTCTTTCCAGAATTACGACCCTTACAACCTTCAAGGCAAACTCCTTGTTCCAAAGAAATATGATCCATACAATTTGGATAGTGCACAGCAGACAACTACTACTACTAGTAGTAGTACTACTACTACTGCTGCTCTACCATTCCAAAATGACCATTCTTATGAGGAAATGAATGATTATTCTGATGATGATGATGATATGTATGATGAAGAGGAGGTAAGCTGAAATGTATTAACCCTGCTAAAAGATCAGTAACCATTCTGTGATTATTTTTACAATTAACCTGCTGAAATTTAGCTTTTTTGTATATTATAGTGTCATTTTCCAAATTACTTTAGTTCAGTCTATTCAACTGCAGTGTTTTGAGAAATTACATTGGAATATTTTTGTGATCATTTACCTATAGTAGTATGTTTGTGTGTGAAGATGTTGAATAGTATAGATAATGGGGCAAAGTGGAAAAGCTTGAAAAGCCTTTTTAATGTTGTGTTTTGCCAACATATGTTGATTTTTGGCATCTCCAGGTTGGAATGAAGGTCAAAACTGTAAGGAAAATGCATTGGGATTTTTAGAGGCCAGAAAGGGCTTCACTTTTTTTTTTTTTCTCTATTAGCTCATGTGTTGCATTGTGCTACTATTGCTTTTGCAATGATTGGTGATATTACATATGAGCCTGGTTTTAGGTTTACTGTTGCTAATTGTGGAATTAGTACACTTCCAATGTATTTTCTTCTTAGTGAATCCTTTTCTCTATTGACCAACTTAATAGATACCAGATTGATCATAAGAAAAAAGGATTCACTAAGAAAATGCATTGCGAGTGCAGTAATCTCGTAATTTTTTACTATAAACACAGTTATCTTTCATTCCAACCTGAAAATGGCAAGCCTAACACACATTGTCATTAAAAATGCTTTTCCACTCTGTTACACACACATATATATATATATATATATATATATATATATATATATATATATATATATATATATATATATATCCAGATAATGCAAAATCAGATTAGTGATCAAAGTCAAGATTTCAAAGAGCATGTTATCACTTGTGTCAAAAAGTAAAATTGTAAATATTTTTACTTTCAAAAACATTTTTCTTTACTAGTGTATGGATTTATTGTTTAGGTTCCTGGAAAGTAGGTAATAAAAGTTATCTGCATTAATTCCCTAACCCACACCAAACTGTATCATCAGTTATAGACCAAAATAAATAATTTCTGGTTTTCTATTTGATATATTAGTATTATTATTGCAGACAACTTTCTTTGGTGCAGTGTTGATTATGTTGTTGTTACTGAGGTCATGATGAAAAAAAGCATTCCTCTCAATTGCACAAAATGAAGTAAATCTCTTAAATTTTCTTATGGAAATCATTTAATTGTTTATTTTTTAATTAAAATTACTAAAATGTTTTTTTTCATATAAAAGTTTTATCGATTAGGTAAAATTTTAATTGAAACTACACCTATAAATGGGATTATTATTATTATTATTATTATTAAATTCTGAACATTGTTTTGCAGCTGGATCATTTTTAAGATTATATATGATTCAATACTATTCAGTCCTCACTGGGTGCCCTGTGATTGTGCCAATACTGAGTCAATAACTAATGTGATTTAATTGTGGTGCAATGCATCCAGGTCTTGCAGGTCATCTTTACAGAGTTTAATTTTTCACTGGGTGCCCTATGTTTGTGACCTTGTACCGAAATTATTAATTTTTTTTTATTTTTTATTTAAAGCTGTGTGTCCTCTGGACTTTAACTGGAATTTTTTGTATGTCTCACACTCTACTTGGATATATGAGACTCCATCAATAAAACCATTCCTTCTGTGGATGAAACCCATTACTTATGACATTTTTTTTTTTTTTTTTTTTTTTTTTTCTTCTATTTTTGTCTCTTTCACACAATGGAATTAATGGATTTTATTTTTTAACCAGAAACTTTTATTACTTTATACGTTATTTTTAGTTGATATCTATATTTGAGTAGATGCTCCATTTTAAACCATATTTTATTTTGTTTACTAGTCTGCACACACAAGAAAACTTGAGGGTACATTTTCTTGAATATGTATGTAGATGAAATATAACATTTTATAGATGAAATATAATATTTTATATATATATATATATATATATATATATATATATAAAAGACATAAAATAGTTGTTCTTTAAAATTAGTGATTTATACCTAAACTATAATGAATCCAATGAAAAGCATTCTAACAAAATTAACATATAATTTTGATGTTAAATAATTGGAATACCTGACTTGACCAATCAATTCAACTTCTGATCATCTTGGGAATAGAAAATATCTTTTAACTCAGTTATACTGATTGTATTATATAAAAAATATATTTTGAATTATGAAAAATACTTATGAGATTTTATGGGGGGAAGGAATTGTAAATAGTATGAGAAAATTGTACATCAGCCACTTTCTATTGTCTGATTTTTCTGTTTTAATTTGTCCCACTGTCAAACCTCAAGCACATATGTTTCTTTCTCTGCAATATTTCATTCATAAAAGAAATAGATCTCTATCACTTTATTATTAGGGTGGATTATTTTGTACCCTTTTACCATGAAACAGGGAAATTTGAAGTGCTTTAATTCTTGCAATATGATTGGTTTTATTATTTGTAGATGCATAGACATTAAGTCAGGTTAATAAGATGGTCTTTTTTTTTTTTTTTCTTTCTTTCTTTAGTGAATGCCATGTCAGTGAGCATAGAAATTATCTTGACAAGTTTATCATGGAAGAAAAAAAATTTGTATCTGAGCAAAATGATAGAGATCATGGGTAGATTAAAGTTAATGCAGTTCGTAACAAAATCAGACCCTTCTCTCATATATATATATATATATATATATATATATATATATATATATAATTTCAGTGTAATAGATATTATAAAACACAACTGGGAGATCATGAAGCAATAGTTAGTGTCACAGATCAATAATAAAATCAGTTCAGTCCTAACGAGATATACCTCACACTTGTGGTTTTGTACTATATTAAACTAAACAAGTAAATACTTATTCTATAAATTATTATTGTTAACTCACATTTTTCTTCAGCTTGCCTTTTTTTTTTTTTTTTTTTTTTTTTTTTTTTTTTTTTGTAGGGTTTAAATTTTTTTTTGTTTGTCACAGACTTTGATTTTATTGAGCAGCCCAGGTTGTCCAAACTGAGGAGAGAGCAATGAATACTTCCAATGTTTTATTTCAAACTCCTTCAAATTAAATAACACAATTCATATATATATATATATATATATATATATATATATATATATATATATATATATATATATAAAAGTAACAAATACAACATGTAATTATCAAATGATTAAAGCAAAATTACATCGTTAAAGTCTGTAAATGTCAATCTCTTAAGATTATTGTTGTTATAATAAACCAAAGTGTTGATAACTCAATATTCTTTTTTAGCTTCAAATTTTCTTTTCATTTAGTTTTACCTAAAAAAAAAAAAAAAAAAATTCAAAAACAATACGTTCAAATAGAAATCTACAGACAAGATGCCTTGATTAGTCATGTTAAAATTACCTACGCAAAATATTTTATCAGAACTAAATTGTTGAAAACTAGGTTTGGAAGTTAGATCTAGACAATACAATCTATTGATTTCAACTACACCTGCTACATTTTCCATCATTCAGATATAAATATCTGTCTGCATATATTCATAGATCAATTTATTTGTTTTTTTTTTTTTTTTTTTTTTTTTAACCAACATGTGCTGCTGTTGTCATAATGGTTTTTATTGGGAGAGAAAGATTGTATAGAAAATATAAAACAATGAAATGTAAAATTTATTTCTCTTGACTTTCCTATTAAAACTTAGACATTGTCTGAAATGAAGTGATTAGTCATTATTATTATACAAGTTGTTCAGACAAGTATTTCTATTCTATTTGATCACAACAGTTTGGTCAATGTATTTGTCAGCTGCATTCAGATGTTCACTTTATCTGCTAGAGAAACCCTAATACACCCTTTCAGGGTGTATTAGGGTTTCTCTATTCTTATATTTTAAAAAAAAATTAAAATTTAAGCTAGAGACCCAAGCACATGGTTTCCATGTCTAAGTCAAGTTTTTATTTGATATTTTAAACCAGATGCTAAATTCCTCAATCTTTAAGAAAGAGTGGGCAATTGTTTTCCTTTTGCCTTTCTCAAGGCATAGCATAAAAAAAATTGCCAAAAGCACATCAAGCGCAGGTTTCGCATATGCGTACTTAAATATACAATGTCTTAAAAATAAATGCTTATTTCAAGAGACTTCTTTATTTTCCTATTTTCAAATTTCACGACTAAGTTTTCACTGTTAAAACTTAAATGCACCTCAGTTTTAGTTATTCTACAAGTGTGCTCTGAAATAGAAAAAAGCATGAGAAACACTGCGCTAGATTTTTTTTCTCTTTATAAATAGACCTCGATCTGCATATCAAAGATTCTTGTAGCCATCATTAATTCACTACTTTCATAAGTCATATCAGAAGAAAAAAAGATTCCAGCTATACATACACTAAGTATATTAATACATACTAATTTTCTTGGTATATTTGTGAGGCATTGATTATGCCATATTTTTCAAATGTGGAAGTACCATATAGTAATTTTTGATTTAATGAGCACTTTTTATTGAATTCTATTTGAGCTCTACTTAGGCTACTTTTTGTCAGCCTTGTATGCACAACCTCCTGAGCTTCCTCTAGTTATAGATATTAAGCTTACCTTAGTTTAACACAGAACCCCACGGGGATCAAGCTCAGTACACTAGTGAATGATTTGGTGAGACTAGCATAGCTAGTCAGCATCAGTGCCTCTCTTTCTTTTTATGGAATAACTTGGGTATTATTTAGATAATCAAGAAATTGCTTACTTATCTTTTTAGAAATTCATTTATATATTTTTTTTTTTAATAATAACTAATAATTAGTATCTTAATTGCAGTAACTTTATACAGAGTGTATAAAGCTACTGCAATTAATTGTATCATTCCCCAAAATACCTAACTGCCATGTTATATCTTTACAAGAATGAAGTATTGTTGCCTGTATTGGGCTGGTGCTGTCCAGTCTCAACAGTGTTCAAAAGCACTTATGCAGCCATGTGAGTGATGAATTATTCTCCACCCTGCAACTCCTATCCCACAGACAAAACACTGCTAGCTTCTAATTATGGCAGATGTTTAAATGAGTTACATGCCTTAATTCTACCAGCATACATTTACAGCTGGAACCTGCCATGCTCATGGTAGCAAACCATCCCCATTCCCTTTGTGTTCCTTTGATAAGAAGAAAGTTTCACTCAGCTTCTTCCCCAGAAATGTTACTTTGTGGGACAGGCTCCTGGGAGGATGCTTCCTTGACAACTAATATTCTTTGTCTCTCTAAGTTCAGGGTCAACTGATATCTAATGAGGAGTTGATAAACCATAAAATAAAACAACCAATCAACTGATATCTATCCTACATGTCATAATGTGCACTCTTTACTTCCTACTCCCTTACAAAAATCTCATTCAGTAACCCTCTACCTTGAGTTGCCCTTGGGCTTTGTGGTGAGTGAGCTAATAGTAAAAAATAAATGCTCAGCAACTTGAAAATACCATCATTGGTAAAATTATTAAGATATATGTATATATACTAAAAGTCTAAAGCTTGGTGAAAATGAAGAGAGGTGAAAGAGAGCACTCCATGTAAATACTATTCTCCATCCATTCTTGATGAACCTGTCTATGATGAGATAAAAATAACTAATTGTGGAAGTTAGGGTGTTGTAATTTCCTAATATTGGATTAGTGGATTATCCACCCTAGTTAATCCATACCCACAGCAAAGTATTTGTAAGTGCTATGTCTGTTACACTGGCACGTGACTTTAAGTTAAGACTGCATGTGGTGGGTGCACTTAAAGTACCCAATAAAAAAAAGGTTGTACCTGTTGGGTTAACTAAGTGAAACAATCTTCCTGTTATGGCCATATAATTCTATTTTACCTCTCCCTCTTTGGCTATATTGCTCTTTCTCTCTCCTTCAGTATTTTATCATCTTGCTCTCATTCATTCTTGTTTGTCTGTCTTTCTGTATTTTTCCTTCTTTTTAGGGCTATCTGCCTTTCTTTTCTTACTGAGTCTTTTGGTTATCTCTCTCCTTTATCCTCCTATAATGATTTTCTTTTTCACCTTCTGTGTGTGTGTGTGTGTGTATATATATATATATATATATATATATATATATATATTTTTTTTTTCATTAAAAATGACTGACAAAGGTACTGCAGTTAATTTTTAAAATTTTTCTTGTGTTATAATTTTCTTCTTTTCTGGATGTAAATTATGTAGAAATTGTCCAAATGTTTTGTATGTTTGAATGCTTTTGGGTATATTTTTAGCCATCATTAGGGATGATTTTATTATTTTTAACTGAATGTATCGATACTTTTTTTCTATGTATGTATCTTGAGTTATAGGAATGTTTTATTTATCAAACATGGTCAACACATTGTGGGCATGTTCATAGTTGGCTTTTTTTTATTAATAATGCTTCCATTGTTTTATCATTTGATAATGGCTAAAAGTATAGCCAAAAGTGCTTGGATGCACAAAACATTTGGACAATTTCTATATAATTTACATCCAGAAAAGAAGAAAATTCTAACACAAGAAAAATTAAAAAAAAGAAACTTAACCGCAGTACCTTGTCAGTCATTTTTAATGAAAGTTTTATCAAAAAGAGATTGCTGCCCAAATACACAAAATATATAAAGGTGGTATGGGAAATTTCTTGGTCCAGCCAACTTCTCAAAAATGTGATCAAATAATCAGAATCAGTGGGTTGATTTCTCTGGATGTGTGATTGGTGCAATGGATGGCAACTCGGAATGAGTTACATTCACTTATATGCAAATACCTTTGGGAAAGGTATGAATCCATCTCTTCCTCCCCAGCTATGGGTTAAATAGCAGGATTTGTATCTAGAAAAAATAATTTTTAGCCCTCAAATGCCATATTCACTTGCAAAAAAATGAAGAAAAAAAAATTATTATTGCAATCAAAAATTTTTTGGCTTTAAATAACCCATGATGGGTTGATAAGATGTAAAAAGCAAATCAATTTTCTACTTATCTTTCTATACCTATATTACTCTTCTAGTTTCTTGTCTGATCCATTTTTTATTATAATTTACCTTATTTTGTAATTTTCTTTCTCTTCTTCAATTTCTAATGCTTTTTCTCTTCTTTATTCTTTCTAGTCTTATTTAACTAGAATTTTTTTTTGAAACTTGCTGGCATGTGTTGAAATCCTCATAGTATTTAGTATTGTTGAAGTTATCACTAACATTTTTTGTCACGCTTTACAAACTCTACATTTCGTTCAGTTTCACAAACTACTCAAATTTGAATAAGTTGGTTTGTTTAAAATACTTTGACAAAACCCTACTTCGCAGTTTAATGATTTCTTTAATTTAATCTAATTTTATAAGACTAATTGGTTAAGAATATTTTTTTTAAGAAAAATTTTTTTTTTTTCCTTTTTAACAGCAATAAATAAATTCTTAGGATTTCTTACTCTTGAGCATGCAACATACAAATGGCCATGTGTAAATATTTCTTACTGGAGCCAAATTCCAACATTTTGAGGCATTTGGCCTTATGATTGGTTTATAGTTCTCACAAATGAAAGGTGAACTGAAAACTTATTGTACTAAGCTATACACTGTACTAAAATCAACGGTACTTTGTACCCCCTTAACTGTTTGCATTTTTGCCTAAAATTTGGTTTTGATCAGTCAGTGTTTGGCTATTTTAGAGTGTGTAACAGATAAACTAACGGAAGTCACAGAATTTTATATAGAGATAGATTCCTTCCCTTCTATCATTTTAAAAAATGTGATTGCTTCTGACTTGCTATATCTTGTCTCAATTGAGTGTTACTTCAGTTTAACTTTTATTTGCTATTGTCATACGTAAAAATATCAAAAGCTTTGCTGCTTCTACTGATAAGCACTTTTCATTTTGATAAAAATTTTTACAGTTTCCCCTCCCACTATTTCATTAAAGGTGAGTAAAAAAAACAAAAAACAAAAAAAAACAATATCTACCATTCTTTGTTTTGTTTTTTGTTTTTTTTGTTTTCTGCCCCAATTTTTTTGTTTACCTTTAGTCTATATTGCTACAAGTCAATTCCTAATTATTTCAGCTCATTTTTTTTCTTTTTACTATTCTTTATTCTATTTCATTGATCTATTACAATTTAGTTTGCATATAAAATATTGCTGCAACCGATGACAAAGTGATACCAGCTGTTACTATTTCTTGAAGTTATATTTATTATTATTTTACAATTTTTTTTGACAAAAATAAAAAAATTTATATGATTATTATTTCTTGACTCATTTATGATTGTTTGCCTTGAGCATCTATTCAGACTCGAGCTCTCCTCAGACCTCAAGTGGAACTCCTATATTTGATCTATTGCTAAAGATGCTGGAAAAACAGTTGTTTCATTGTACCTCTCCAGTAAATATTTGACTCTCCTTGTTATACTCTATTTACAAGAGCCAAATCTGACCAAAAATAGAATATTACTGCCATATCTGGGATGGAGCTGACAAGCCCTCCCTCACCTGTCTTGCTAGAGTTCAAATGTGTTTACACAAACTTGTGGGTGATGAATTATTTTCCACCTGACAACCCCTTTTGCACTAACGCAACATCACAAACCTCTTGCCGGTCTATCACTATTTCCATGACATGTTCTAAAGAGCTACATTCCTTCATCTCTCCCAGCCTTGAATTTTCCAACTGAGACTTGCCATGTCATGTACACAAGTGTGAATTATCCCTATTTCTTTCCATTAGTAAGTTCCACTCAGACAGCTTCTTCCCAAGAACTGCTGCTTTGTGGAACAGAATACTGGCAGGAGGTTTACAGTCTTGACCTCTTAAGTCTGTTATTTTTAACTGTTATTTACTTTACTACTTGTATTTTCTTACACATATACAACACCACATAGTGAACCTCTACTTTGAGTGGCTCTAGGGCCTTGTATTGGGTGGACATTAGTGTAAAAAATATTGTGTGTGCCATGTACATTTTAGCTTAGTTTCCTTCTTGCAGTTGCTTACTGCACAAAATTTTTTATTGCTTTCTGCAACCATAACTCTTAAGAAAAAATTCTCTTCTTTCTTACATACCAATGGTATATACAAAGTAATAACTCTTTTAACTGGATTAAATGTGGATTTAGTATAAAACCTAATACATGCAACCTGCTATCTTTTAAAAAACCATACTATTTGTATGCATAATATACTAAAAAAATGAATGATTTGTTAGTAGATTTATAGGATTTGTGCACAACCCAAGACTGGAGTGGCTATGTTAGCATAACACTACTGAATTTTAAACTTTACTACTTTCAGCTTTTTTGTATTGCTTTTAAAATAATCAATGTTAAATGGGAATACTGATAAGAATTTAATAAGTGATTTTTTTAAATATCCCTCAAAGTGACAAATCTGGATTAGTGTTTGACATTTACTTACTTAATTCTGCCATTGTATTGTATTTCCAGTAACTTGCACCTGAGAAGTATAAATTTAACTTTCCTAATAACAATTATATAATATGTTTAAGCATTTTAATGTTGGCATTAATTACTGTTGTAAGATTACAATAATTACTGTTAATTGATGAATATCAGTTAAGTAAAAATTGGTATCAAATAAAAGACAAATAGTGAGGGATACCAAGGGTTAAGGTAACTTTGGGTAAGAGAAAAGAGAATATCTCAAATCTTCGTTAAACTTGAGAATCAATACTAATAAAATTATCAAATACAATGCTTCATGAATAAAAATTGTGTTCTGACTCTTACAGCTCAAATAAGAAAGAAACAAATTCAATGATAACATTTATTAAACTTAATTGATGTATTTATAAACAAAGATTGTGTTTTTTTTGTTTTGTTTTTATTTTTAACCCAATACAAGGCCCAAGAGTCACTCAAGGTAGAAGGTTACTGTGTGGTGTTGTATTAGCATAAAAAAGGGCAAGAAGTGAAGTTCTTGGCTCTATGCAGGGAAGATAACGGCTAACTGTAGACATGAAAAAGTCAAGATTTAATTAGTGAATAACAGTTCAAAGTTCAGTTGGAATATAGTGTGGAAGTAAACTTTAGAAGGAACCAGAAATTCAATCCTAAACAGGAAACAAGAGATTTGTCTCCACTCCTGTTCAAAAACTGGAGTGGCAAGAATTAGGCAAAAGTGATGTGCTAAATAAAATTAGTGAAAAATACAATTGAGCATTAGGCAAATTTTCCTTATCCAATAATGTACATGGTTTGAAAAATAAAAATATTGAAATTATTAAGATATTTCAACAAATTTCCTTAATAGGAAGAAAGTTTTTATGTTTATATTTTTAATTTAATTACAGTATAATAAACAAATGCAAAGTATTTAATGCACATGATACTAATTTTTGCATATATTGATGGATAGCATTATTTACATGAAATGTTTTACTTTGGGTGTGTGTGGTGAATATACAAAGAATTTGAAATTTGACCTTCAACCTTTTGAAGGTCTAGGAGTAAAACCCCACTTGGTAGGAGAACTGAAGTTATATTTAAAATATAGTGGTGATTGGTTTAAGTCACAAGAGCCAAACTCAACAAAAGGGCCATTACATACTCGGAGATGGGGTCCTATGGATGGTTCCCAGCCAAATGGTCTGCCGATTCCCTTATGGACAGATTCTCACCCAGGAGTTCATGGATCCACAAAGCTGAATTAAACAAGTTTGATGTTTTTGAGTGATAGGAAATGTCAGAAAGGGTCAGTGTGTGTGTGTGTGTGTGTTGGGTAGGGGGAGACAGGAATTGATTACTGGGGTGGTGAAGTGCTATCTCCATCCTACTCGTATTTTAAGGGATATAATTTTGTAGAGGACAAAGTTAGGAATGAACAGCTAGGTTTAAATTAGCTATACAAGAGGTTACTGAAAATTTTCGGCCTGACCCACTTCCTAAAAACTAATCAAATGACCAAACATCAGAATTTTTTCTTGGTCAGCTTGAGAACTTTTCTGCACACCCTCAGAATATTAAATAGTATATATATAAACCCCTATGCTACATGTACATTACAAGAAGAGTTTGGGAGAAAGAGAGGAAATCTGGTCTTTAAGGGGGTGGGTAGAAACACAAGGTAGGCAGTAGATAAAACAGTGGTATCTCTATTTTAAACAGTTTATGCTGAACTTATTCTTTCCCCATTTTTCTTCCCTTTAGATTTTCTTCCCTTTTAAATCACCCCCCCCCCACAGGACAGGGTTATAGTTGAACAATAGAGACTAACTGAAATCTTCTCCAGAAAGCAAAATTAACTGTCTAAAAACTAGGTGCAAAAAAAAAACTAATCTATCTTTTTTTTCCTTAAATCATTTCCCCCCAATATAAGTCAGTAAAGACTAAGACACAAGAGGTTGCTGAGTGTGAAAGAATAAGAAAAAAGAGAAACATTATTATGGAGCAAAAAAAATAGAGTAATCAAGAAGACAGTAAATAATGGTTGACATTGCATGTACATTTTTGAAGATCAAAGTTGGCTAGAAAGCATGGAGCTGGAAGAGAGTTCTGCATGTAAGAAAAGAAACTGTTAGCATAGAATTTATGGTTGCATCTTGTCAATTTGAGTGTAAATTGATTTGACCTTACTGCTAATTTAGTACTGCATTTAAATTCATAAAACCTCAGTATCATAGCAAAGAGTTCATCTGAACAATTACCATGAAAGTATTTATAGAAAAGGCACAGGGAAACTACATTACAGCAATGGAAAAGTGACTGAAGCCAAAAACGAAAGGTCAGGACCAATAGTATTGCTGATTCTTCTTTGGATTTTATCAAGAATCTCTAAATATACAGCAGGAGCACTGGACCATATGTGACAGCAATATTCTAAGCATGGACAAATGGTAGATTTATATATATGTAAGATAGATTCTGGCAAGAAAAATTGTCTAGCATGACACAGTGAGCCAACTTTCTTCGCAGCAGACCTAGCAGATAATCCAATATAATCTTTCTACTTTATGTCAACTAAGAATGTTAGTCCAAGAAGGTGCAATGAGTCCTCATGGAGGTTAGCATCAGCCATGCTCGGGTGATTAATAGAGAGAAGTTTCATTTGGAGGTATTAAAATTAATATGCCATTCTTTGCCCTGGTTAACAACAGACTGTAGGTCATTTTTTAAACATAATGGTTGGCTACACATATGCAAGTATGTCTGTCTACTAAGGTGGCTGGCCAATCCCTGTTTCAGAGGCCTACTCAGGCACATTTGTGTTTGTCCAACACCAACACAGCCTGCCTGTGGTTTATACTACAAATATGCAGATCAGACCTTAGTTACAGTTTCTTGGAGGGCACATTATCTGATGTGTTCAACAGTCAGAACAAGGCTAGGATGCTGAAACCTTCAGTAGACTTGTAGCTTTGTGCTAGCACAATTATCAACAGTTCCCAAATAATTTTGTCTACTCAATTTCACTCAATGCTTGGGTCAACTTGTGGTATGGATTTCAGGCATTTTCTAAAGGTGCCACATACTGGGATTGCCAATAACATCAAGAAGTCACCTTGACAAATTGACCATGGAAAGCAAACAACTTAGCCATGTGCCTATAAACATATATAGCTTATAAATAAAATCTAAATACATAGGATAAGCATCCATAATTTATCAGATTTCATTCTTAAATCTTGAATGTAGTTGCATAAACACACATGATATATCTATTGTCTTTTCTAAATTGTGAATATCTTTTTGCAGATTTGGCTGTTGAATAATAAAAACAAGAATATCCCTAATTATTGTCAAGTTCAAGCTTTCAACTTCCATATATCATCTACAGGGCTGGGAAGTATATAAATAAATATATAACCCAACAGTAGCAAGTGAAGAGTCTTTTGCACATTTAGATCAGAAATAGTAACCCCAGTTGTTGCTATTTGTCTGTGAAAATTGCAGCTGCCAGTTATGTTCTTGCTCTAAATTATAACAGAAGGCCAGATATTTTTGTTTCAGTTCAAAATCAAAAATTATTTTTATAAGCAAGCTAAATAATGAAAAAAAGATCAAAATATTTTTTTTAAAATCCCTTTACTCAGTGTAATCCATTAAAGGCTTAAATATTTTTCAATATTGTTGCCTTAAAGAAATTGTCTTGCAGAACTTATAGTTTAATGTGCTTAATTGGATACAGTGTGTTTAACAGTAATTGGTTGTTGTCAGATTGGGTTTGATTTTTTATTTAAAGGCATCTAACAATAGTCTTTCCTAAAACAAATCATTAAACTTTTCTGCTTGTGTCAGTTACACACATATGCAATAAATTTATTGTATTTTAAATACTTGCAATTTTGATTTGTATTCCTTTATTTTGCATTGAATTTTATTTACTTTTCTCCTCAGATCTTTTTCTCTTTTTAACTATTTCTTTTATAAGAAATTGTTTTGATCTCTTTCCAGAGACAGCAGTTACTATGGGAACAGGAGATGTACCAACAGTTGAAATACAAAAGTCCTCGCAGATTCTTCCACACATTTGAAGCTGATGTAAGTTACTCTATACTTATCAACAAGTTTTCATGTGATGGTGAATCCATAAGCCATATTTGTTAGCTGAATTTTGACCAGAATTTTTCACTGTATAATGTTCAATCAATATAATTAATATTCACTACTTAATTTGTTTTGACAAGGATTTTGACATTATTTTGAAAAATATTTATGTAAAATAATTTTCTTTTCATCAAGCATTATTAAGCTGTGGATGTACCTTCATTATGTCTTTTCTATAATGAAAAAATAAAGGAAAGCGTATGCCTTCAAGTAATATTATTGAAATCTTGGGCATTTTGCTCATTATTTTTATAAGGACACGGGTAGAAAAATATATGAAGGTACTGAGAGTTGCAATGCTAAGAGTCCCAAGTCACAAAAAAAAATCAACTAGCTTTGTACCAATAGCAATACCAAAAACTGTCAAATTCTGACTGTCTTAAAACCAGGAGCTTATATATTTATGTTCAGGATGTGTGGGTGGTGTCATGGATAACGTCTTGGAATGTGAAATCAGAGAGCCAAGACTGTATTACAGTTGTGTTCGTTATGCACAAATCCCCTTGAGAAAGGTATGAACATCTCCTTTCCAGCTATGAGTTAAATAGTAGGGGTTTGATATGGTTGATAAGTCGTAAAAATCAAATCAATCTATCACTTCATTTCAACAGTCACATCTTTATTGAAGAACAATGTAAGTAAAGATAACATTCATCAGGAAGTGAGTGGGCTTCTTGCTTCATCTTTGATTACAATTTCTCAGCATCAGTCAGTCAGTTATGTGCCATGTGTGATACACACTTAGGCGATCATGTATCTTTTGATACATGACTGACAAGGCAGATTTTTTCCCGCAGTAGGTTGCCGTTTCTTTCTGCAGTAGACCAGTTTCCATCCAAGGCTATAGAACCCGGTCTGTCCTACTATTTACCCATAGCTGGTGGGGTGGCAGAGAAGAGGATTCATACCTTTCCCAAGGGTATTAGCACATAATTGAATGTAATGGATTCGACTGGAATTCAAACTCGACTCTCTGATTCCTCAATCTAAACTACTATCCATTACTCCACTGTGCACCCTTTCAATTAAACTTTATTGAATGATGTTATTGTTTTTCTGATTTTCTATTTGATACAATCCTTTGCAAAGTTATTTACATTAGGTAGAGAAAGATTTTTCTGAGAGAGTTATCAAGCATATTGCATAAAGAATTTTTAAGTATGTGAGCGCAATCTTTGGTATTTTCAGTAATGATTCCTTGGATTTTCTTAATGTGTTTATTGGTATTTTTTTTTTTTTTTTTTTTTTTAAATCATTCCTAGTGCTCCATTTATTTGAATAGTGGTTGTGTTTAAATGCCACATTCTTTCAATCACTATTTCTAGGTCCTTATAATTTGAATGATGGCAACATTCTTTTGCTGAGGTTTGTTATCATTATATATACTTTATTATTGATTAACTGATTTATTACATATATGTTAATAGAAAATGATAATGTAATGTTGATCATATAGAAAATACAAATAAAGAATTTCTTTAGTCTATAAGACACAGTACTTCTCTCCATCAAAAAGAAAATTTATTCAAATATTACACCACATACAATGTTCTAGTATTATGGATGTGAACTCTGTAGACTCCTCCCCTGAAGTTTAGGGACACAGACAAGTTATTGAGAACATTAAGAGAGTTGTTTATTTGAATGGTGCTCATGAACACACTCTTTTCTATTTCAGATAGTGAGAGGATTCTTGGGATTTTTTTAATGTGTATCAGTATTCTTTTTAATCATTCCTAGTGCTCCTATTATTATTAGAGTACTGGTTTTTAAATGCAACATTCTTGCAATTTCTTTTTTTAGGTTTCTATATTTTGAAAGTTTGTCAAATTCTTTTGTCAGACAATATGACATGCCTATGTGATAGTATTTTTTCTTTTTTTATTCTAATCTTTTATAGTTTACTGGCTTTTATAATGTAGTTAGTAGGTATGGTGGAGTCTTAGACTGCTATAACATTTTCATCTTTGAGCAGTGGAGATGGTTTGTGGTCATACCGTTTTTTACTGCCTGGATGACGTTATAATATTGGCATATCTTCCATTTTGTTTTCTGATTAGTTAGACACTTTTTAAAAAATGTCTTTTGGCCTCAATTTTTATTATTTCACCTCCCATTTTATTTTGTTTGTATAGTAGGTACATCTTATTTTTGGCTTTCTTTGATAATTGAATGTAGCTTTTTTGTTTGATTCATACTGGTAAACAAGGTTTATCTAGGTACCTCCACATTATCGGATATCATTTTTGTAACATACTTTCATGAATGTTTCCCCAAATGTCAATAACTTATAACATTGGTAACTATAAAAAAAATTAATTTTCAATTACTATCGTTAAACTGAAGAATGTCTTGCTACACTATTCAAGTATTATGTAGGTACAAATTGAATTTTGGTATATAAAACTTTTGGTGCACTAATTGAAACCGCATTAAATGAGGGATGCCTGTATTTACATACAGACTATTTTCCTCAAAGATAAGGACAATAGTATAATGGGTTAAAGTGTTGATTTGTGAATATGGTGATATGGTAATTGCTAGTTCAATATCTGGACTGGGCAGTGTACTTGGACTCTGTGGAAACAGGGTAACTAAGAACTAGATGAGATATCCCTGGACATGATTTACAGAATGAGGACAATCTACCCCCATCGATTAAATAAAGAGTTCAGTTCAAAATTCCCTGATGGTTATTTGGATTGAAAAGCACCTGATGAAGGCCAGAGGTCACAATGTCTGAAACGTTGGGATAGAAGCAACAAAGATGCAAACAATAGTCCATGTGTAAATAAAGCAAATAATTGTTTTATTTATCATTCTTACTTGCATTATATTTTTCTTTCGCTTTTGCATGTTGGATTTCTTGTCCTTTTATACAAAGATATTTGTATTGCTTTTTCTTGATCTAGATTTCGAATCAGTTTCTTTATCAATTTTTATATCTGCTGTCTGTACCTCTTTTGTAGGTTACCTTAGCACATTTTTCTAAAGTTCATGGTGATATCATTGCTGATTATTATTTTCATTTTTTTTTTAGAAACCCTTTAATTCTTCACGCATTTTTGAAAACTGTTTTAAATCTGTAAGAAATTAATGAATCTATCAGACATCTGGTAGCCCTAAGTTATTGCTAATCATTAAATTAATTTGTAAGTTTACCAGAAAAAATAAAGTGAACTCGTATTAATGAATAAAGATAAAAGAAAAAATTATCTTTGGATACATGTTTCATCCTCTGATGGACTTTATCAAGGCAAATGTGAGGATTTTATTTTGTAACAAGTATTTAAAAACTTGATAAATTTAAGAGATGCTCATAAATATTCATTTATAAAAAAAAAAAAAAATTAGAAAAATTTAAA
Organism: Acanthosepion pharaonis; assembly: GCA_903632075.3. Classification (NCBI taxonomy): domain Eukaryota; kingdom Metazoa; phylum Mollusca; class Cephalopoda; order Sepiida; family Sepiidae; genus Acanthosepion; species Acanthosepion pharaonis. The sequence continues at coordinate 1,839,436 of CAHIKZ030000256.1, forward strand.
ATGAATATTTACGAGCATCTCTTAAATTTAAAAATTTTGAAAAACTAATATTTGTTTTATTTTTGTTTATAAATACTTGTTGCAAAATAAAATCCTCACATAAAGAAAACTTGTTGATAAAGTCCCTCGGAAGATGAAATGCATTAGCTAAGATGAGTTTTCCTTTTGTCTTTATTCATATTGTTCTTTTACAGATATATTTTAGTTACATTAGAAATCTTTTACACTGATACTAATATATACTTCTTTTTCCTACTTTTTAGTAAATTAGAATTTTTGTAAAATCAGAGAAATCAATTGCTAACAGATGTTAGTAGTTAAAACACTAATAGTAGCCAGTAATTGTTTAACTAAAACTATCAATATGTTGTATTGATTTTTTTTTTTTTTTTTTTTTTATAAAGTGGAGTAGTGGATAGCAGCTCCGATTGAGAAATTGAAGAGCCGAGTTCGAATTTCAGTTGAATCCATTACATTCACTTACATACTAATACCCTTAGGAAAGGTATTAATCCCCTTCTTCCCCCTTCAGCTATGGGTAAAGAGCAGGACAGGCTGGGTTTCTCCTAGACCAGTTGCCATCCAAAGCAACTGGTCTAGAAGGACAAATCTGAATTCAAAATCTGTGGAGGGTTGTTTGGGGACCTTGTGGCACATAGTGCACCAGGTTGCTGTATTTAACCCTTCAAAAGTGTGGTTGGTTCTGCTGGTGTCTGAGCTGTCAGTTCCTAGGAACTAAGCTGCTTGACCCTCATACATTGAGTATGATGGGAGTGTCCGCTAATAAAATATATATATATATATATATATATATATATATATATATATATATATATAATGTCAGATTTAGAGATATTGAGTAAGAATGAAAGTTTATGAGGGTGAAAAATTAAGTGAATTTGTGTGTGTGACTATGTAGGTGATGAGCATGACCTCACCTGTAATGTTGTTTTGTATGTTTTGTTTGAGTTAAGCAGAAAAATTGAGTCATGTAAAGTCATCATAGCAAAAGCACTCATCAACTACAAAATAGCATTAAGTACTAGCAATTCATGTAACATCTGTGGAAAAGTGTGCCAGTCAGTCAGCTGGTGAGCTGAAAAGACACAACAAACCTTCACAAAAAATAAACCCAATGACAACAAAAGGTATGTTTCAAGTCTGCCAGTTTTATGCCAGAGGTTTTGAATGTTTGCCCAGTTTAAAGATTTGCCATATCTGTTCAAATCAGAAATTGCAATGATGTCTTGTGATGATTGTACTTGGCGATGAGATGGCAGCAATTGTGTGTGTATAATATAGATATATATATATATATATATACTCGACTCTCCCGTCAAATTGACATATGTGGGTCAAGCAGATCAGTTCCTAGAAACCAACAGCCCAACACCAGCACATGAGATTTGATTATCCACACATTTTGAAGGGCTGAATACAGACACCTGGTGCACTGCATGCCACAAGGTCCCCAAATCTCTCTCTCTCTCTATATATATATATATATATATATATATATACACACACACAAACATAGTCACATTAGGCTACAAATAGCAAACTGTATTACATTTAAAAGACTAGTAGAAATTGGAGACCTGTCTTCAAAATACAGAGAGGTTCGTTACATTCACTTATGGGAAAGGTAGGAATCCATCTTCTCATCCCAGCCATGGGTTAAATAGTAGAACTTGTATCTGGAAAAATCCTTATTCTCCTAAAAATTAATATTCACTCTTCCCACCCTCAAAAATTACTTTTTTTTTTTTTTATATAAATTAAATTTTTAAATGCTTTGATATATGTGAAATTTGTGAAATACTCTAATTTCAGATGCTTTGGTGTTTTGATTTACTAAAAAATAATTTTTTTTTTTTTTTTTTTTTTTCTTTTAAAGCATTGCCAAGCAGGCATAAATTTTGCTGATGAAGAAGAGTCAAAGCGGTTTGAACAGGTGATTGGTGATAAAATAACAGAAAGACAGCGAAAGAAGGAAGGTAAGGTTGTTTTATTTTATGAACTTTTATGTATAAAATAGTAAAACTACTAAAAAGGAATTTAAATTTTTCATTTTTCATTTTTCATGGTCATTTTCATTTTTCTGTTTTGAATCTTGAATAAGATTTTGTTTTTCTTTTTAAAGGGGTGAATATTTTATTTCAAGTAATTTTAAAGACAAAACCTTATTAAAGTAAGGAGCCTACATTGTTTCATCCATGTTTATAAACTTAAACTTGGGAGTAGTTTTATCCTCTCTTAGAATCTTATAATTGAGAGCAGTTTTTCAATTTTAAGCTTTATAGAGCATTAATGTGATCTAGTTGAACATTGGGAGTTTTCATGTTACAAATGTATGCTTGTCTGAACTCAAAAATATAGAAATCTTGTGGTCATCAAGTCTTATCAAGATTAAACTGAACTCCATGTAATTCTGGGTATTTTCACAATTTTCTTCTGATATTTTTTCTTTGCATTTCTTCCTTGATTCGCTCTCACATACACACATCACTGAGTGCTGAAGTCATCATCAAACACTCTTTCCACTTACAGCAAAACATGCACTAATATGACACAACTGTGTCCAGAGTTCATTTTGTTATTGTCATGTAGTTTGCTGAAACTTCTTCTTCCATACTAGCTAAGGGCATCTTGGAAGAGTTGCAAAGAACTTTTTATTTTTCCAGATACAAATCCTACTATTTAACCCATAGCCAGGGAGAAAAGAGTAGGATTCATACTATTCCTGATGGTACTTGCATGTAATTGACTGTAACAAACTCAGCTGGCATTTGAACTCAGCTCTCCAATTTCTCAGTGCATAGATGGGTGAGTGCTGATAAATACCACATGCTATAAGCTTGAATATGCGGGTGGTATAATGGATAATGGCTCATAACTGTTAATTGGAGAACTGAGTTCCAATTCTCGTTGGGTTCATTATATTCACTTGTGTGAAAATACTCTTGGGGAAAAGGTATGAATCCGCCTCTTCTCCCCCAGCTATTAGGTAAATTATTAATACTTGTATCACTAAATCATTATCTCCCTCACAAAATTCTTACAATGTAAAAAATATATTTTATGGTTTTGAATGACCTGCAAAGGGTTGATAAGCCATAAAAAAGGAATTAATCAAGAGACATTCATCTTCAACGACATTGCATGCCTCCACTTATATATAGGCATACATGTGTCAGACATATACTAATATGTTAGACATATTATATATTATTTCTTAATGATCCTAGTTTACAATAAACCTATTTAGTTTTGTAAGGTACATTTTTGTTTTGACCTATTCATGAAAACTTAATTTTTTTTTTTATTTTTTTTATTTAATAGACCTTATTATCCGTGAGTTAATGTGTGCTATTTTGTTTGGTTTTGTTTTCTAGTGAGATTTATTCATTTATTTTAACAATTCTTTTTCTTTAATAATGATCAATTATTATAGCATGCATTTTTTTTAATTTTTGTAGAAGTTATTACTTGCTTCTTTATTATTAAATTAAAATTGATTTGATTGATCCTTTTAATCAAAATTCTTATTTGCCAACACTGTATTCTGCTCTGATTGATATTACCTTTGATTAAAATATTTGTTCAGATCAGTAAACTTCCAATTTTAAACCATCTATTCTGCTAAGTAATACCAGTTGTGTGCGTATGTGTTTCTTTTCCTTTTAAAGTTAATTCTTTCAAAGTTTTGATTTCTGGAAAATTAAATTTTCAAATTAGTCACAAAATTTGACTTGTTAAAACGAAAACGTTTCTTACATCTTTGAATCTCTTAAAATTCCTTATGAATTGTTTCTAAATTGTATAAACTAGCAAAGATTTTTAAAAAAGATGGTTTATGAAAATTTAAAGTAATAAGTGACCTGTAAATGTATAAAGTTTGCATTTTGTATGAAAAGATATTAGTTTACAAATTACAAGGTCAAGTCAAAAATTATCTGCTCTTTCACTATAATATATCTTTAGAATTGTCACATTCATTGCCTTCTGCTCAAGAGTGCAGATAATTTTTGACTATCTCTCATCTTCAACATGCAGCCAAGTGATAAAAGCTTTATTGTTAAAATATCTTATCTCTGAGAATCTTATGATTGAAAAGAACTATAGCAAAGATGAAGGTGCTGATCTGAATAAATATCTAAATCACAACAAAACCTCCATATTTTATTTTGTTTTTCTTATCTAAATCGGAGAGATATTGTGTTTTGAACCCACCTCCTTTCTCTTTGGGTGTCTGTATTATTTACCAAATTATTATTGTAGTGATGAATTTAGTTTCTCTCTGGAATTTATTTGTTAATCTCTAATCATAACAATGCAATACAAAAATACGTGTTTCTGGTAATTTTCTTCTGCTTTCTACCAGCAGCAGCCACAACTAAAATAGATAACACATGTAACTCTGAGAAAATAATGACATCAAGATGTCAACATTCTGCACTACTTCAAACAAAAGGTTAAGAAGGCAATGCCCATCAATACTGGAAAGAGCAATAACAGCTACCGGACTTGAGAAACCTATTTTCATGAAAAATTGTATTAACAGAAAGATTTTATAAATTTCAACCAAAAGCAATACTGACTGCTCAGTCAATGAATGCCAAATGTTTCTTTATAAGGAAATGGCTAATATTAACATTATCATTTGAAACTGAGGTACAATAAATACGTTTTACATCTTTCCCAATTTTAGAGGAATATTTAAATGTTAAGGATCAACAAAATATACTACCTGCATTGGTGTTTTTTTTTTTTTTTTTTTTTTTAAGGTAAGCAGTTAATCTGATATTAATTCTTTAGGAGTTACTTATAAAAGCATAAATAGGAGGTGCTTTTTTTTTCTTTTTTCTTTTTTTAACTTCAATGAGTAACTTATGTGCCATGTTTCTGCAGGGCATAGGTGGTCATGACTCTCCACAATTTCCTATCTCGTGTGGCTCTTAGCAGTTTTTCTCCATTTTGCTAAGTCACCCACCCCCTATTCCGCCATTCATTCACACAAGCTCATCGGGTATAGTGGCTTGCTGCCTTCCCCTATCTCTCTTGCCTTCAATATGCCCCATGAGGGTTAAGTTTTCCAAACCCTCCTTCCTCATTATGTTTCCAAGGAATTTCAGCTGTCTTTTCCTGATTTTGAATATAAGTATCCTTTCTGTTGCCATTTTCTATCAGATTTCCACATTACTTGCTTGCTCCATCTATGGAATTTTCATTATTCTTCTGCAGAACCACATTTCTGCTGCCTCCAAGTTTTATAAGACAGGAATTCACATTCCAAGTTTAAAACAACCAACTGATATTTTCATATCTTAAATGAACTTGAAAAAAAATAGCAAAGACATACCTGTAAAGTTGTCTGAAACAAAGTGGACTTTACATTATATTTATTAATATTCCTAAAATTTTGTTTCTCTATTTGGGAAACAAAACTTTAGGAATATTAATTTTCTCCTGCCTTCTGTGAAATGACCACATACAAATATTAACTTAATAAGAGGAGTCCAAAAAAAAAAAAAAAAAATTAAACTTTCTTACATGCATAAATCTCTTCTTTTAAGCCTCTTTCTAAATTGAAAACTTTTTACTTTTTATAGAAATTGGAATATTTCATTTAACTGGATAAAAATACTTTAAGTAATTTTGACTATGAAAAATAACTCTAATCTTTCTAGAGAGAAAAGTAATAAATGTGTTGCTTTTCTTTTTTTCTTTTTTTCTGAAAGTTCTTCAGTTAAATGTTGGTAACATAATTAAAAGGCAATATGAATAAATATGTTAGAAACTAGAAAGGTGAGGAAATTCTTAGATCCTATTTATAGTGCAAATTAAGTAAGCAGATAGCAGACTTTGGGTAGTTGCCATAAAATCTTGTTTATTTATAATTACTATTACAATCAGGTAGAATTTTTTATTTTTAATTAACCTTATTTACTGTTAAGGTACATTTGAATGACTGCTAAAAGGTTTTGAAAATTATTACACAATGGCAATGCAAGCATTAATTTGCACAAATTAAACATAGTTTACTGCAGTGGCAGAATGCCTTTGCAATAAATAGTTCTAGCCTTTTCTAAAGCACATTTTCAATGTTTGTTTTGTGGTAATGTTCAGTATCTTTAAAACAAACTCCTTGAAAGTGGCTAATGAATTGGCCAAAAGTGCCTGAGACAATAATCGCAACACACAGTTCCTACACTCGCCTCATCCTCATAAAATAATAACTGTAAGAACACCAGAAAAACTGATTTTTTTTATTACTTACATTCAAACTATTGTCCTCGTCTTTATTGTTATCACAACCTTTTGGCTGTTGTGCCCTCCAGCCTTCATTAGGTGTATTTTGATCTGGGTAACCTACAAGGTATTCTGAACTGAACCTTTTATTTAATATTGCCATAGTCTACCTGCCTTGCATCAAGGGCTTATTGAAAAAGCAGCCCAGGCAATATTCAGAAGCAGCTTAGCTCTACTGTTTAAAGCCTAACACTGGGGAGAACATGACCAAGTACTGTGCTTCATTCTTTTCAGTTGTAGCAAAGAATATAAAGGTGAAACCAGTTTAAAAGTAAAGCTGGAGGAACATTGAAAAACTGTAGATAAGGGTGAAACATGAAATCAAGCATGGCTGATCATGTATGGGGAGAAAAGGCTAGTCATCAGTCCCTGTGGAATGAAATAAAAATACTGGACAAGAAAGAATACTGGCGAGTTAGGTGTCTGAAAAAATAGCACATATGAGGGCCTCCATAATAGACCTAGTATAGAAATAGATACAATATAGGAACTGCTAATAAATAAAGAACTGCAAATGACATTAAGTCTCCAGCAGCAGTCAAGCATAAGATGCAACAACAGCAGAACTAATCAGCAGGCAGGTTAGGTTTTAAGTCTTCAAATTCTCCAGAGATAAGAGTTGGTTCATGAATTTGGTGATATAATGAACCAAGCAATGTGTGCTTGAACTCAGTGGAAATACGGTGATCAATAACTGAGCAATACTAAAAATAAGAACTAGACAAGATATCCCTAGGCCTGAGTAGTGAAACAAGATGAGTCTACCTTTGGAGGCAATCTTGGGATCTATAAATCTCCATCTCCCTACTACTCTCATGGAGTCCAGGGCAAACTAAAAAAAAATTTTCCCTCCATTTTTTTTTTTCTAAACATAAAATACACACCAGTTTCTTAAATGTTTCAAAATAGAACACTTGAAAGGCTGATCACTTTGTTGAATTTCCAATTATTTTCTCAGTTCATCGAATGAAATGTATAATTTTGCTTCTGTATGATTCCTTCAGATTTTACAAGTATATGCAGACTATAGTTTAGTTGCTGTTTTAAAAATTTAATTTAATCTTATAAGACTTGTAAATACACTCAAATGAAAATTTTCAACTGTAGCTGGAAGAGAATTTAATTAAAAAATAGTTTAGTAAACAAGCAAATTAATTTCCACTTATAGTGTACTGTTAATGTAAAAAATTACCTGTAATTTAGTTCACTAATACTACTAAACCAATTTTCTTACCAACTATAGATGTCCTGTCCAACAGACTGAAAAATTTAGTAGTACAACACAAAGTACGCTTATTGTTGAACAATCATTACTTGAATGTTATGGCAGAAATGGGCTCACAAAACTGTATAGATTAAGTTAGTCATTTAAGATGCAGTGTTACAGTTATTTAATCTCTGGATTTATCTTTAGCACTTGTGCAATAAAGTATTACAAAACAGAAAATAACATTAGAAATAAAGAAAAAGTAACAAACTCTTATGTAGTATCAGTCCTCCTATATGACAGTGAATGCTGGACAATCTCTTCACAGATGAAGAGACTTGATGAAACAGAAACGTGATTCTACAGAAGGCTGCTGAGAATACCATGGAGTGAGCATCTGAGAAACAAAGTTCTAGAGACAATGGCAACAAAAAGGACATTTATGCTTAACATTGGAGAGAGTTGTTGAAATAATGACACATAATGAGGAAAGAGGGCTTGGAAAATTTGATACTCACAGGCCAAATTGAAGGTAAGAAGGCCTGAGGGAAGCAATGCAAACTTCCTGGCAAGCTTGAGCAAATGGATGACAGAGTAGAGTTTGGGAGAGATGACAAAAGTTATTTTGAATGAAAATTAAAAGCAAAAAAGAGATCATATTATGTACAAGTACACGTTTTCACAACTCTTTACCCAGCTTAAAAAAACCCAAAAAAAAACCTCCAAATTGAAACCGTAAGACTACAAATACACTTAGTTAGCACAATAGATAATAGAATACAAATTAAGCAGGTGCTGATAACAATTGTTTACTAAACATATTTGATATGTTGGCAATATTTGTTCTTTGGGAATCAGCATAATTGAACATTTTTGTCTGAAAGACAGGAAATTCACCAAAATTGATTTTTAAAAAAAAAAAAAAAAAAAATTAATAAAAGGAATACACAAGATCTGTTATCTTTTGATAACATTAAAGTTACAACAAAACGCCTTTCCCTGAAAATTTAAAAATAAGTTTTGAAACAGAAATTAGAAGAGACGCAAATCATCCAGTTCATTTCTATTTAATATCATGTTCTAGTGGAATATATGCACGACATTGCAATTTTAAGGAATAGTATGGTACAACTTAAAAAAAAAAGAATACATAGGGATAGCTCTACTACATGGTCAAAGATGTAATTTATTCCATGTTTTTAACTTCAGAAACATGGAGTCATGTTATATTCAAGTCTTACTATACACAAGAAAATATGCTATGTAAGTTGTGTGCTGAAAAATTCAAGAAGTCAATATCCCTGCCCCACCTCCAAATAATCTGATGTTATGCTATTACAAAAGTGATGAAATACCTGCAATCATATGCAAACCAAGTAATATAGGCTTCATGGTATGTTTTCCTAACTATATAAACTTATGGTATATAGAGAAGAAGGTTGGGTTAATACATAAGTAAAGGCCAAATTTACTGTCTATAATACCATTTTATTGTTGACTCCATTTGGTTACAGTGGTTAAAGTGGGTGACTATCATCTTGGTTCTTTTTTGTGATTTGAGAGTTCATACAGGATCATTGTGTTTTTGGCTGACAGAAATTAATTTGTTGAATTCATCATTTCTTCTTTTTCTTCTGGAGATGCACATCTGGTAAAACTCACATTCAATGAATCTCCAACCCTTGCATCTCAAACTGATACATCAAACCAATTTCCCACTTCCCTGCGCACATGGTTTTTTTTCTTTTTATTGGGCCTGACACATCCGTGTTTTTGATTTTTAGTGGGATGTGTTATCATTGGTTGTTTTTTTGTTTGTTTGTTTTTGTTTGTTTTTTTTTTTTGACGACATTCATAAGCTATGTCAGAGTTTTGTCAATTACCGAGGATAGAAACAATAGAAAGGAAATATGTGTGTGAGAGAGTTTTCTTTGTCACTCTCTTAGTGAAAAGGAAAGTGTATATTTCCATATGGTGTTACTACTACCTAATCCTACTACAAATTCTTTGACTGGTTGCCAGTCAAGGCTAGAGAACTGAGTCTACCCTGCTATTTAACCCATAGATGAGTGGGGTAAAAGAGATCAATTTATGCCTTTCCAAAGGACATTAGTATGTAAGTGAATGTAACAAACTTGGCCGGAATTTGAGCTCAGCTCATTGATTCCACTTTCTGTACTGATATCCATCACATTATCACATCTTCAAATATAAATTGAATGAATTTGTTCAGCATTTTGGTTGAGGCAAGTATTGTTATTCTATAAAAACTAATAAGATAGCCAATAACTTCTCAAAATAAGCAGATAAATTTAATACTAAAGCATTTAAGAAATAGGTTTTTGTTCACACTGCTAGAAATTTTTTTTGTTCACACTTGGTAAAAACTGTTAATAAAATGAGCTTTGAAAATATAATTTTCATATAATTCAGTTGATAAATTCCACAGATGCGCATACTTAATATTATGATTACCTATATTAGTAATTAATTTCATATAACCTATAGCAGGTGTGGGCAAAATGTTACGCACCTGATGATTTTATGCATCCTGTAAGAGCACAATTTTTTCATTTTTATTCATTCATAGATTTTGATATTTTTGGTTAAATAAAATAGTAATCTATTCAAAACAGGAAGAAAGACAACAAAGATGCAAACCCTGATCATTTGAACAGGAGTAGAGGTTTATCTCTTTGATTCCTCTTTAGAATTGAGTTTCCAGTTCTTTTTAAAGTCTACTTCAACTCTATACTCCCTACCTAAACTCTGAAACTTTATTTGCTATTTATTTTGTTAGTAGACGGATTCACCTATCATCCAGTTCACACGCCTCCCTACTCTCTTGAACAGGAGTAGAGACTTATCACTTGTTTCCTGTTTAAGATTAGGTTTACAGTTCCTATTTCATTCCCAGTAGCCCCTTGTAACTTAGTGGCAATATCACCTTGCTTGGGGTGAAATGATTTAAAAAGGAAAAAAAAAGAAAAATAAGGAACCCTAGTTCACAGGTATCTTGTTTTCTACAAAATCAACATATTGCATTATATGCTACCACATGGAGCACCTGGATTGCTACATCTCTCACTTTGCTGATCTCAATGTGTAGTCATTGGCACACTGTAAACTGACATAGGGATCTAGGTGCCTGTATGTACAAAAGATATCATGTCTATGCTTTGCTATAAACTAATTTTTCATATATTTGTCCAGTTAGTTCACAAAATGTTTTTAAAAAGCAAATGAATATACAAATAACATGAGCATATATGTATATACTGGTAGTGTGAAACTTGAGTTCTTATTGTGATATAGCCCACTTTACACAGGGTGGATTATTTTGTACCCTTTTACTATGAAACAGTGAAATTTGAAGTGCTTTAATTCTTGCTGCATGATTGGTTGTGTAGGCACTAAAAGTCAATAAAATTGTCATATTGGGACATAGAAATTGTGTTGACAAGTTTAGCATGGAAGAAAAATTGTAGCAGAACAAAATGATAAAGATCATGTGTAGATTAAAGTTAATGTTGCTAATAACAACTGCCCCTCTCTCTTTCTCATATATGGTTAAATAGCAGGACAGACTGGGTTCTATAGCCTCAGATGGCAACTGGTCTAGGAGAAGGACAACTCTGAATTCAAAACCTGTGGAGGGTTGTTTGAGGACCTTGTGGCACTTAGTGCATCAGGTCTGTATTCGGCCCTTCAAAAAATATGGTTGGTTCTGCACAAAGTTTTCACCACTATAATCAAATCATATGTGCTGGTGTCTGGGTTGTCACTTCCTAGGAACTGAGCTGGAGAGTCCACTAATATATATATATATATATATATATATATATATATATATATATATATATATATATATTGAGGATTTTCGATATATGAAGGTCTAGCAACTCAGTTCTTAGAATTGAATAGCCAGATTACCTGCACATACAAATTGGTTCTGTACAAATGCTTGTACAGAACCAACCACCCACTTTTTGGAAGAGCCAAATAGAGAGACCTGCTGTCCCCAAACAATCCTTCTCTTAGATCAGTTGCTATCCAATGCTATAGGACCCAGTCAGTCCTGCTGGTGAGAGAAGAAATAAGTTCATATCTTTCCCAAGGGTATTTGCACATAAGTGAATGTAATGAACTCAACTGGAATTCAAACTAAGCTCTCCAATTTCTCAATCTGAGCCACTATCCATTATTCCACCATGCCTCTTCACACGCACATTATATATATATATAAGTTTTTTTTTCCATTCAAAATTAGATTTGTCTGGAAAATGGTTATATAAATGAGTGGTCAATACCCAATGTAAAAAAAGTAAAAATGAATATGCAGAGCTATTAAATATCAAAGGACTTTGATATATATATATATATATATATATATATACACACACACACACACACTTCTTTAAAAATTTTAAATACATGTCCAGTTCATGTTAACCACAGCTGTTTAATATAACTAGTTAAAAAGAAAGCACCTTGACAATCCACAAAATCTCAACTCTTTTTCACATCACTATGACTACTTGCACTAAAATACCATACTCTCATATTCATAATTTCTGTACCATTATATTTCAAGAAATAAGTCTGAGTTATATTACTTACACTGTTGTTTCAAGTAGGCATGTGGTAGTTTTATTTCCGTCATTCAAATTTTGTTTATCTTCATTTAAGTCTGAATTTTAGTTGATTTAATTATTGTATGCTGTATTTGGGTTTGAGAGTTCTATTAAGCTTAACAGAAATCTTTGTCACTTATCAAAGTATACATTTATTTTGGACATCACCTTGCACAAACATAAATGTTAAACACAAATTTTTAGCTTGAGATTGAAAAATGTATTTAATAAGGTTTTTTTAATTTTAGCTCTCCACCAGCTCAAGGGTCTAGAAGTGTTAAAGATTTTGTCATATACAAAGTATCCCACTGAGAAAATTAATGATTGCAATTATGAAAGGATCTTTCTATTTTTTTTTTTTATATATTTATGTGTAAAGATTTTTAAGTTTTGGAAAGACAGAAAACATTTTATCAGCCTTAAATAAAAAGGCTTTTTGAAATATTAACTTACACTAAAGGCAGTAAATTCCCAGAATAGCACAAGTTGCACTATTTACAGAAATTAACTTTTTAAGGAAACCATTTGTATTTTTTAGATTTACTCTAATATACTTCCTGATAATTAAACTGCTTCCTTATTTTAACTTTAAAAAAAAAAAAAAATAGAATTTAAATTTAAAAAAAAAAAAAAGTAAATTCCAGCCAATAAGATGAATTTTCAATATTTATTTGGGAAAGTAAAAAAGGGAACACATTCTATACAAGGAAATGTAGTAAATCCTTGTGGCAATTTTTTTATTTAGTCTTATGTAATCGTAAGATTAGCTGTTTTCATACAGAAAACATTTAAGATTCATTGACCAAACAGCAGTACTGTCAGTTGAAATTTATAAAATCTTTCTCTTAAAATTTTTTCATGAAAATAGGTTTAAGTTCACTAACTGTACTTAGTAATAATACAGCCAACATAATTCTCAACCTCTAACGAGAAATAAATATTCTTAACCATTGGAACTATATTCAGTAATTAAGAAATAAAAATGATTTTTTTCAGTGTACCAACAATACATGGTTATTTACATTATTTACATATCACATTGAAACATCAGTTCCAGTATGATCACCAAAGTTAAGCAATGTTGAACCTGGTCAGTACCTAGATGGGTGAGCACTGGGAAATAACAGGTGCTGTAAGCTTGGATGTGTGGGTGGTGTAATGGATAATGGCTTGGAATTGTTAATCAGAAAGCTGAATTCCAATCAGTTGTTATATTAACTTATGCACAAATATCCCTTGAAAAGGTATGAATCCATTTCTCTCGCCCCATTCCCCCAGTTATGGTTTAATTAGTAAGACTTGTGTCACTAAACTATTATCATCTCCAATAAAAGAATTCTTACAATCTAAAAATATTTTATGGCTTTAAATAACCTGCAAAGGGTTGATAAGGCTTAGGAAACAAATCCATCAACAATTACAGTTGAACTAATATCCTCATCTTTGTTATTATATCTTAATTGAATGAATTCTGCAAGGTATAACTTTGCTTTTTAACCTGTTTATGCTCACTATCTCAAACATGGGACAGTAGCCATTAATAGGTTACGGGTAGAAACTTATAATGAATATTGGAGGTTTATTTTTTTATAATTAACACCAAATTTTACAGTTGGCATTCAAGTATTAATATGACCTGTTGGATTAATTTTTTTTGTTTGTTTGTTTTTTTTTTGTTTTTTTTAATCCCTTTATTGGCTTTTATTACTGAGTCATGTTTGAAAATTGTTTTATGTATATCACTTTATCAAAATATTTTAATTTATAAATAGCTTTCTCTATATCTAAGTGCTTTAGTTTCAAAATATATAAAATTTTTATAATATATACCTATAAATTCCACATTTAGTTTCTGGTATTCAAAAAACAAAATATCTAATTATAAGATTTTTTTCCCCATTTAACAAAAGGTGTGTACGTACGTATAATATATATATATATATATATATATATATATATATATATATATATATATATATAACAAAGATAATTTCGATATATCTTCTGGAATCTGTTTTTTGTTTGTCCTAAAACTTTTGCATTGTTCTTTCCAATATTGTTTAATTACTTGCAAATAAGGAAATTGAACCTGCACAGTCTTCGATTTGATTTGCTTGCTAGCCTGATTGATTTAGTCTTAATCCATCACATTTCACTTTGTTTTAACATGTTACTAACTCGGCGTGTATTTGAACAAATGCAATATTCATGCACACACCCCTACACACACACATACATTTTTTTTCTTTTATTTCTGAGTCTTTGTAGCATCACACCAATTCTTATTGCATTTGATAATAGTTAATTGACAATCAACAAATTATTCCCTTCATATCTCATTTACCTGATCTAAAATAATTAATCAGTCTCTAGATGCAGTGTTTCTCAACCATTGTTCCTCAGAACCCTAGAGTTTCACAACTGATCACTAGGAGGATCAATAGGCTAATGCATTTTTTAGAAAATTTTGTTTAATTCTGTATTTGTAATTTTACTAAACAAGCACAGCATATTGTTGGAAAATCCTTTGTTATTATAATAAAGCTTTCAACCTCTCATATTATTTAAAATTATAATAACCATCAGGAATGTATTTAGCAATGTCTGTATGGCATCAGTTTGAAACTGCCTTCACTGGTTAGTGGACTAGACCTGTATGTGGCGAATTTGTGTATTATTGAGTGACCCTCTCAAGTACAGGAATTATGCATAGTGTCTACATATTGTTTTCCATGTGAACTATGATAGAAAAAGGCAAGAGTGTCACTAGCATGCAAGGTGGGGTTACAGAGAGTGAAAGTAAAGACTAGGTATAGGGATGGTTGAGGAAAGGATAAAAGATGAACAAGGATCAAGGCAACAGAAGATGGTGATTGATGTTGCATTTAAATCTTTGTAGGTTGTAGTTAACAGGGAAGCAAGTGAGTAACATAAAAGCTTTGAATAAAAAAAAAAATGTTTTAAATTCTGTTTTAAATTCATTTTAAAATATCTCCCAAACTTTGTGAATTTATTTCTTCAAAATGCCAAGGAATCTGAGTTAAAGTGAAAGTTTTCATGACATGAGGTTTTGAAGTTCCACAGAGTTTGTGATTTGAAGAACTCGGTTTTCATCCTGAATTGGAATTTCAGCCCAAATTGGTCCTTTGGCCAGAATTGGACTTACAGCCTGAATCAAAGTGAGGTTTTGGTTCCATGGAGTGAATTGAAGAATTCAAAGTTATTTTTTCAAAATTATCATTGTTGTTTTCTATGCTGGACCCAAGGTTCCTTAAGTTTTGCACCAGAGGACTACTTAGCTCCTCTGCAGGAACTTAGCTTAAAAGTCTGCACAGTGTGTGGCTTTTAAGCTATAGTTATAAATAAAATTGAGAACAAATTAATTGAAGGAGAATTTCAAATGTCAGATTCTCATCTTATTCAATAAAACCTATTTATTAATTTAAACATCTTCCCAATCATATTCAGTGAAATAGTCAACAATCACAATTCTTATTACTTTTGTGTAGACACTGTTACAATCACTAGGATTTTTAAGCAAATGCTTAACTTTGAGGATTAAAACCATTAAGGAAAAAATAAATTGTAACTAAAAATTAATTAAATTAGAAATGAAATAGATTAGGTTTTAAAGAATATTTTAGATAAATAGAAACTTTTTACAAAACATAAATATTGTTTTTTATTTTCTTTTTTTTTTTTTTTATTTCTTTTTGTGTGTGTCTGTACACACAAAATTTCTTGCTTGTTTGGATTTGTATAATCTTGATATTATAAAGCTTCATGATTTTTTAAAGATGTGATGTCTATTGATTTTAGTGTCTTATGTTTGTAACATTTTTTTAAATGAACTTTTTTAATGATTTTAGTTAAAAACTTCTGGAATTGTTTGCAAACTTTTAAAAACAGAAGTCTGTAACTTGTATAGGTGTTTCACTCATGTCTATATAATATGTGCATGAGTGTGCTTTTTACAGGTATTTTGGTTGCTAAAAGGATGAATTTTGTTTTAAAAATCCATTTTTTATACAGAATTTATTAAGAGCTCACTAACCTTTTTACTTGGCATGGAACATTAAAAAAACATTTAATTATCTCAAAATTATTAAAGCCATCAGGTCTTTTTCTGTTTGAATTCCTGCAATAAGTTATTTAAAATCCGACTAATATCCTCATCTTTGTTGTTATTGTGTTTCACAAAAGCAGAGGAGGCAATAAGAATATTGTATTTTAGTTTCCAAGTTCTAGTTTCAGGATCATCCCATGGTGTTGGTTCATGAATTTAGTGGCATAAGTGTTAGTTCAATCCTGGGTGGTACAAACTCTGACCAAGTGGAAACAAGACTAACAATAACTAAGTAGTACCACAAAAGAACAAGACACGATATATCCCCAGGCAGGGACAGCTGAATGAGAACAATCTACTCTTACAGATTAAATAAATGGTTTAGTTTGAAATTTCTTGAAGGTTACCAGGATCAACAGACACATGAAAGTGGCCAGAGGACATAATAGCTGAAACATAACTACAAGAAAGATGGAGATATTAGTCTGACTGTAAATAAGGATTTGTGTATTTCAAATATGAGGTTAGTTAAAGGAAAAAAAAAAAATGTCTCTTGACTTGTTGGGCTTATTATTGTCTTGAAGGGATTGGGATAGGTCTTGACATTAATGTCACAGCATTTTTGATTATGCAAGCACCCTAACCTTCTGTTTTCTTTCAGAGCGACGGAGACAACAGAATGCTAATCGTACACAACATGTCAATATGACTCGAGGTGACATTGGCCTTAACAAAATCTCTGCTGCACCTCCCCCACCAGAATGTAATTTTAGTAAGTGGCATGTTGCACATGTTTTGTGTTCACTTCACTTTGATTTAATGACTTTTTTTTCTTTTTTTCTTTTCATTTGTTCATGTTTTGTCTCTTTCTATCCATCTTAAAGATGGTATTGACCATGTTTACTATTCACAGACACTATAAGCAAAAAAAGTACTCAAGTGAATTATGAGAATTCTACTACCTGGGTCATAATAGGTTTACAAACATAAGAATTCTCTTTATTAAAAACATCTCTCAAAAATAAAATATACTTTTCTTAAACTTTATTTGTGAAGGATTAGCTGATTTAAAGTTTAATCAATCTGATTTGAAACAAATATTACTTAATTTTAGTTTAAAATATTGCAGAAAAGCATTTTTTAACATGACTGGGTGTTTTTATGAGGTTTTCTTATGAGGTGTTGACAACTATCTTAATAGACTTATCTTTGGGAATTTTTCTATTGTGGACATGTCTGTAAAAATTACTTTAGGAATATAACACGAGCACTTTTTTTATATAATTTTTTAACTACCTAGTAATCTTAAAAATTTAGGAAAATATTCTAAATAATCTAATCTTTAACTGAATTTAAGTACTTGGGTTTTGAATTTACTATAGTTACCATTCTTATTTTCTGATAATGTCAAGTATGGATGTCTGTATTTACAAAAATCGGCATGTTTATACACACAAAAATTCAAATTTCTTTTCAAAATACTGGGGATCACTGAATTGCAAGCTTTTTCATTTATTATTAAATATAGTCTGATTAAATTTTTTTTATTTTACAATTGAGAGCAGATTTTCAGTAACTGGGGATCTTATTTTACAAAAGAAATTAATGCTTTAAATTCTCCAAAGACTTCTGCTTATAACCAATCTGAACATTAAGCCCTACATAGATGAATTTTTCAAAATTTCATAAAATTAAATGAGTGGAGTAGGGGATAAAAAAAAATTTTTGGTAAATATATTTTTTACCAAGATTTTCTAAAAATGAAATGTTTAAAAAATAATTCATTTATGAATAAGTACTGAAAGTTTCATTAAAATCAGTTATCTGATTTTTACGAGATTTTTCAATGTTTTTCACCACAAAAAGAGGCTAAAATTTATTATACTAATTTATAGTCACCCATGGATGCAAAAAAAAAAAAATTAGTAAATATTTTGACACTTCCAGAATGGATTAAAAAAAAAAAATAATTTTATAATGAAAAATCCTTTGGTCTTTCCTCTGAATAACGATGAATAAGATTTTTATGATAAAACTTATGGGGTAATTTTTTTTTTATCATGTCTGCTCATTTTCTAGCAAATCTGTGAAGGTACCTACTTAAGTTTGGCCAAAGAAAGTAAGTCTAAGAAATAAGGCCACATTTCTGTATACTTAACCTCTCTCTCTCCCCACTTCTACTTGACCTCTTTATTTATTCTCCTCTTCTCAATCTCTCTTCTATTCTATGTACTTTCTCTTATTCCTTATATATTTTTCATGTACTTTCATGTGTTTTACTGTATATAAAACCTTTCTTTTGCTCTGTTTTATCAACCCTGTGTCTATTTTCACAACACCACTTTCTTACTTTTCAGTGTACGTGCAACATTTAATTTACCAGAATTTCTGTGTCAGTCAAATAACCTAGTTTTTTTTATAGTTATTGTGATATATATACATACACACACACATGTATGTATATTTAGGTAGCATATCTTCATTCAAACATGTTTCATTGAATAATATAGACATTGTGTCTACTTATTTTTATACTGATCCTTTCCAGTTGTCTAATCAGATTCTTGATGTTAAAATGAAATTCATCAAGGAAGGCGTCGTTGTTTTTTGGGTTTTTTTTTAATTCAAGTGCTTTCAATCTTAAGATCATCTTCAGGGGTTATTGCAACTTATTGTTCCTTGATGAATTTCATCTTAACATAAAAAACTGATTAGACAATTGGAAAGGATCAGTATAAAAATTAGTAGACACAATATCTTTATTATTCAATGATATATATGTGTGTGTGTGTACCTACCTCTATTCCTTTAAGTTATTAAAAAAAAATCAATTGTACTTTTTTCCTTATAATTGGTAATTATTTCCTTTGTTTATTTTTAATTTATTTATTTTTGTCCTCCACAAGTACCAACCACCAGGCCTTTCCTGAACACTGTCAGACTGTTATAGTCTGCGCTCACTAATTATTCACTTCTTCCAATTTGTTCACCCAAAATATTTTGTTTGTCACCATCAATATTCAAATTTTGTCACTTCATTTTGATTTTAAATATCTACATATACTAACAAACATACCTTTTGACAATTAAATTTATCATCAGAAATATAGCACAATCTTTTTATCTATTTTTATCTTCCTTGATTTTTTTTTTCTCACTTTCTCAATGTTTTTTTTTGGGGGGGGGTTCTTTTTATACCAATGGCTATGTTGGAATCTGAATAAATTTGTCTAAATTATAAAATAATGATAATTACATGAATTTTTGAAGATCATATGAACCATTTCTTTAATTTTTTTTTCTTCCAAACTGTCACAATTTTTTCAATATTAAAAATATCAACCAGGATTTGGTAAATAATATTGTAAGACTTTACACAACTTATAAATGTTAGTAAGAATCTAGTGTGCTTACTGTTTGAAAAGATATAAAAATTTAATTTTGATCAGTATTGTGGTTTGTTCAAAATACTTCAGAACATTAATTAAAAAAAAATTCTTGCAACAGATTCAAATTTTGAATTTTCATATCTGTAACTTTGAGAAAAGTCATTAACATATCTCTATTCAGATGCTCAACTCTCTTTGCATCTTTGCAATTGTTATAACAATGTTTCATTTGATCCATTCTCCAGTCATCTTCAGGTGTAGTCTGTGAGTTAAAGGAAATCTCAAATTTGATAAACAAGCCAAGGGATTATTCATTAATAAATTCACAGGACTGTCACTGCAAAAAAGAAATGTTGAGATGTGTGTGCGCACACACACACACACACACGTGTGTGTGTGTGTGTGTGTGTATATATATATATATATATATATATATATATATATGCGCACACACATACATTTATACAGGGCATGATGGATAAATTTTTCTTTAAATTACATAAAAATGCAAATGACACTGAAGTCTTATTTTAACAGATTTATTTACAAAAATTGCACAAAAATATCTTGAAATACTAAAGAGTAAATTTATTCATTAAAATTGCCTTTGGTTTCAAACATGACCTCCAGACAACTTTGGAATCTTCTGCAACTCTTTTGGACAGTTGCCTTGTTTAAGTTGGTGTATGCTGCCGTAATCTTACCTCCAGTCCATCTTTCATGTTACAAAGAGTTTTGTTGGTCTCTCACTCAACTGCACTCCATACATAATAAAGGGGGGTTGCAGCCTGGGGAGTTTGGTGGCCAGATGTAAGGGATGATGTGGCTGCAGAAATTGTCTGACAGCCATGACTGGCTTCTCCTGCTTGTGTAGTATGAGTCCTGTTGCCAGACACAGGGTCTTCCAGCAGCCACCCTCTTGACCTAAAGCAGCACTACCTCCTCAATGATATAGGCCTTCATGTTGAGTCTGAGGCCCTGTGGGAAGATGATTGGAGGCATAATATCACCATCACAAGTGATCACTCCAAACACCATAATGTTCACTGGATATTTGGTTTTCATCACTTGGTACATCTTTTGGGGACACAGCAAGCTAACAGTTGTTCTGTGTTCACCATCTTATTCTGACAGAAATTTTTCTTGTCTGAGAAAAACCAAAGCATATTTGATTGAGTTTGTTCAAAAGCTTCATGGCATGGTTTTTCCTCTTATCCTTTTATGGCTTGGGATAAAAAATGACACTTTCTCATCTTGTATGAGAAATACCGAATGTCTTCATGCACTGCCTGCTTGATAAGAAACTCTGACACTCCTGTGTCTCTGGTTATGGACTTGATTGACTTGGAGGGATCGTTGTCAATCATGGCTGGGACTCACCAACAAATTCAAGAGTTCTTTTCTTATCGCAACAGAGTGAGTTTTCAAAGCTGACATACCTTCGTAATCACCATTACACTCATGCAACACTTTCCAAATTCTCTGCAATGTCCTCAGATTGACATCCAAACACTGAAATGTTCATATTGGAGCTTCCAGCACGAATGCCAAGCAGTACATCATGCTGTTTCCAAATTTCTGGCAGAATGATTTAGTCACAGTGCTCTTTTTCTCACAGACAGTACCCAACTGACCCTACTATAATGTGCAGAATCAAACACAAGCAACGTGCATGCCAAAAATTAAAAATATAAAATGGCGACAATTTACCCATCACACCCTGTATATACATATATATAATTTTCGAGACTGTGAAATTTTGGTCTCTTGCATTTGTATTATAAATTACTATTTCCAAGTTAGCATAGGCATATAGTATCATCCTGTTTTGGGATGTATTTTTATTATATGTTGAAAGCGTTGTTTAGATTTGTCTGTACTGCAGAGTCTCCAATTGAAACCAAAATTGTAGCACTCATGAAAAATTCCTATCAGTGTCTTTATAGTCATTTATTTGTAGTAAATGTCAGTTTCCAATTTCCCTGAAATGGACCAGCACAGCCAGGCAACAATATGAACTGAATGTGTTAATACTATTTGTGTATATAAATAACAACCCAAAGATGGTGGTGCACATGGGGAAACTGCTGTCAGCATCTTTGTCATTTATATCCAATAAATTGGCAATTTCCTATTTTTCTAAAAATGGGCCAGCACAGACAGGCAACAATGTTATAACAATGCAGTCGAAAAAAAATTTTAGGTACCTCTGGAGGTCAACATGTTAAAAAAACTCATGCTTAATACTATTTCCAGTGTAGACCTATGGCAGCATACAATACTACCTGCTTTGTGATGTATTTTATTGTATGCTGGGAGTGTTGTTTAGCTTAGTATGCAATCAAGACCACAATAGTAGCACCCATATTAAACTGCCATATTTTACAATCATTTATTTGCAGTAAACAGCAAATGGGCCAGTACAGTCAGGCAACAATGCTATAACAATGCAACAGTGAAAGTGTTAATGAACAATTTCTAAGCTTATTGTTCAATTTAGTTTTCCTTTTGCTCACCTACTATCCCTGAAGATAAAAAGATTTGGTGTTATATATGGTTTTCTTCTAAGCAAGAATTTTGGTCTGCTTAATTTTTTTTGATTTTTTAATACATCTCTCACTCTCTCTTTACTGCCTTCTTTCAGTCAGCAATACAGTCTCGCCTATGCCCAAAAAGTTCACTACAAAGAAAGATAAGAAAAACAAGAGTAAGTTGACTAAAGATGACATAGGCCTTCCTACAGATTTCAGGTGAGTTATTTTGCATCACCTTCATGTTGTTTTTGTGATTATTATGCTTCCTTAAAATATTTCAACCTTCCTACAAAGGCAAACTTTACTTTAATAAGCCTTTTCATTTGTAAAAGAATGCATACATATGGAAAGGCACTAATAAGTCCTCAGCCTACCATGTAGTTATGGGCTGAATTTTGATCTGAAATCTTCACTGTATAATATTTGATCTACATTATTAATATTCACCACTGAACTATGTTGTCAAATATTTGTTGTGTAAAATAAATGCTATTGAGGTCAACACCCAGCAGTGACAGTGTTTCATATGTAAATACAATCTTCAGTTCATGAAGATTGTGTTTAAGTATGAAACTCTGTCGCTGCTGGGTCTCAATGTCCACTTTTATCTTTACACTTGCAGCCATACCCAGCTGGTAGATCAGAAAAAGTGTTCAATTAGAATGGATCAAAAACATCATGTTTAGATGTAACAGTCTATCTTCTTCAATTACTTTAAAGTACTTTCATTAAAGAAACATTTTGAATTAATGCAGTTACTGATGTAACAGAAGTAGTTTGTATTTATTCAATCGAAGGGGTAAAACAGGCAACATGAAGACCCACTTCAGGCCACAATTATTTTGGAATTTTGAAATTCAATTTGTCAGTGTGCTACTAGGAATGTAAAAGAGGTTATATTTATAAAGCAATTGTTAATTTTGATGAAAATTGGTTGAAAGATCAACAAAAAATAAGAAAGAAACCAGTAAAAACGCCATTCTTCACTATTTACGTGGGTTTTCACTATATGGGTGGGCTCAATTATCAAGTTAAACGACTTAAACAATCAACTTATTATTGGCTATAATTGAGTGAAGTTTGTATTAGATTGCTTGAAAATTGAGGGAGTTTTTAGTTTAAAATTTATGTTGAAATTGTTTTTTATTTTTTCACTAAATGCAATGGCATAGAAATAAAAATGAGTTATCTTTGAGCTCATCATGATGTAAGTAACCTACATACCAAGTTTGAACAAACTCTGAGGAAAAAAGGCATCACATATAGATACAGACATCTGTTTTTGTGTGTGTATATATATATATATATATATGCTCTATCTCTGATATCGAGCACTTTAACCTATAAATATAGCCTACCTTAAAACTATATTTTATTATATAGCAATTTCTAAAGAATTGTTGGATTTCTTTAATCTGACAATTATGTTACTTCAAACATTATAGTGGAAACTGTATTTGAAATATAGAAAAATTCAATTTTGATCAGTGTTGTGGTTTGTTCAAAATGCCTCAGAACATTTCAAATATATAATGTTTGAAGTTGTTTATAATCATTAGGCTACTGGCTCATAACTTCTAATAATGAACACATAGATCATATATTTTATGAAATAATTTCTATGAAATCTAATGACTTCATTTCATTGGCATGATCTTTTTATAAATGCTAAAAATTCAGGAAAAAACAAAATCTCTATATTTCTTCATTGGGGCCTAACTTTGTCTTTCTATCAGAATATTGTTCATGCCACAGCGATCAGTTTACTCATTTCAAAAATGAGTAAACATGCAAGAAAAACATATGAATGGCAAAATGACATAAAAAAAAAGTCAAGATTGGGACCAACATAAAATATGAAAGATAATTTAAAGGTCATATTTGATCAGAAATCATAAGCTTTCAAAATTTCCTATGAATGTAGAAAGTTTGCAGATATTGTTTTCTCTTTCATAATGACAATGGTTTGTTTTTTGTTTTGTTTTTTTATAGACATGTTGGCCATGTTGGATGGGATCCCCAAAAAGGATTGGATGTAAGTTGTAAACTATTGTTTGGAAGTCTTCTCTTTGTCATTTCTTTTTCTAAACTGCATTTGTTTTGTTTTTTCTTGTTTAAACTCTGATAATTGAGATGCTTAGTAATCTAATAAGTTTTTCTTATGCTTGTGTTTATCAAAAAGCTATAAGAAAGAGAAGACCAGTTATTTCCTTCTTTTCTTTTTTTTTAAATACATATTAGTATCTACTTCTGTTTAATAATGAACAGCTAAATTGCTCTTTTAATACTAGAGATAACCATTGAAAAGGAGCAGGATCACTGTTGTTAAGTAGTATATTGTAGTGACTGATACTAAGTAGTCACATGAAATGTATATGAATAATTGCTTGTTTTTGCCTAAGGGAGGCAATTTATAGTCGCCACTCTTCACATTTAAATTACCACTAGAATTGCAAATGGGAGGTATAAAATAGTGAAATTTAGTTCTTTACTTAGAATACAATACAAAATGTGTTGTTTGTACACCAGTTAGGTAGATCTAAAGCAACTTCAGAATTGTTTTTTAAATGTTTACTTTAAAAGGTAAATTGTTATTCCTAAAAAGATTCAACAAGTCTTTTGTTAAGACTTCATGGAATGATTTAAGAATGTTTTTTTTTTCTATATTAAAATTTAAATAAACCCAGTGTCATTACTGTATGAGGCACACTGTACAGGCAATCTAGTTTTATAAAGGTAAAGATATGAACGATTATGCAAGAATGATAGTCAATTGTTTTGCTTCATAAAGCTACATTTCAATTGTCTACTTGTAATATTCCAGTGTCAGATACTAATCTTTAACTCCAATTAAAGGATCATTTCTGGCTAAATTATTA
This sequence comes from Acanthosepion pharaonis, assembly GCA_903632075.3. Taxonomy (NCBI): domain Eukaryota; kingdom Metazoa; phylum Mollusca; class Cephalopoda; order Sepiida; family Sepiidae; genus Acanthosepion; species Acanthosepion pharaonis. The sequence goes on from CAHIKZ030000256.1 coordinate 1,864,457, forward strand.
AACTAAATAACCATGAATGCATTATCTTTTTACTTTGTAGAAAATGGGCAATTCACTGCCACTTTTTAAACAACATATCTACTTGTGATATTAGCATTCAAATAAAGTATATTTGATCCTGTAATCTATAGATTGAATTCCATATTTAAAACTGATAATGCCAAAATGGGATTCATTTAGATGTTGGTTTCTTCTTTCTCTTTCTTTCTTGAAAATATTCTTTAGTTGTTGTAATTTTTTCCTTTTGCGCGCGTGTGTGTTTTTGTTTTGTTTTGTTTTTTTGTTTTTTTAATTATTTTGAGTCAATGTATTTTTATTAACAATGTTTTGCAACATTTGCCAGATGACTCTTCTTTTTTTTTCTATTTTTTTTTCTTTTTTTAAATCTGTTTTCTAAATATCTGTACATGTCATGCAAGCAAACATTGATTACACCAGTTGTGATGGGATAAAAGACAGTTACTCTTGTTTTGACATGACAGGAGACAGGTGAGAATAGAGGACATGATTTCCCCTTTAACACTATTTTTCTTCTATTTTAAAT
>CAHIKZ030000256.1:1875000-1976520 GCA_903632075.3 Acanthosepion pharaonis
ACAAGCTACATTCCTTAGTTCCATCATCCCTAACCCACACAGCTAAAACCCACCAAGCCACATACACCGAGGTGAACCACACTCATTTTCTTCATATTCCATCAGTAAGAAGTTCCGCTTATTCCCAGAGACCACTACTTTGTAGAACCTATTCCCAAGAGGATGCTTTCTTGACCACTACAAACCTAACTTTTACAAGTCTAGGGTTATCTTTCCTACATATCCTCATAAACTGTGTCTCTTATTGCTCACACAACTTCCTTCAATAACATTCTACCTTGAGTGGCTTTTGGGCATTCTGAACTTCAGTAAAAATAAACAAATAAAAATTTGAAAGAGAAAATGTGAATGTTAAAAATTTGATACATGCCATGTAAAATTTAGGTAATCTTCCATTTTTAATATGTATTCTCAAATACCTGATGCACCTTTTTATTGCATGTGTGTGTATACTGGCTAGTAATATTCAATACCTCAAAAAGAATATATAACATTAACACAACACTGGAATAAAAGCTTAAGAGTTGAAAATCATTTTCTACATTATTATAGATTTCACATCTGTTTTTTCTTTTTTTTGTTTTTTTTTTTGTTAATATTTCTCTCAGTCCTAAAGTCCTAACTGTCAATATTCTTGAAAATTTCAAACACTAAATATGGAGATAGATAAAAAATATCACTTATAATTCTGGGTTTACTTTCATTTTTTACTGCTTAAAAAAAAAAATTCTTTATTTAAATCTAGTTACTGATATTAATAAGGCATCACCATTGTCTCAGTTTGTTCAACAATAATCTCAGTGTACTTTGGTATTTCTTAGAGAAGATAAGGAAATTTGAATACAACATAGGTTGCACTTGGGATATGTTTGTCCAGAAGCAAGAGATGCCACAAAATCAAAATATTGACTATTGTCCTCATCTTTGTTGTTATCACATTTCAGTCATTGTTCCTCTTCAGCCTTCTTCAGGTGTCTATCGATTTGGGTAACCTTCAGGGAATTCCTTTCAGAGATGTCTAATCTCTATACTATAACTGATTTGATTTCTCAGATCAAAGATTAAAAATGGCTTCAAACAAATATTTCCTTTATATCTTAAAAAGAAGACAATCCTTCATCAAACCTCATTGACTAACACTACAAAATCACAAAGGAAGAGCTTAACCAACCAACCATAAGCACATTGCTTGAACACTTTCAAACAACAGCAACAAGAATGGATAGATAGCACATGAAATATGAAGAGAAAATAATGATAAAATCAAAATCTTAATTTTCTACACTATAAAAAAAAAAAAAAATAGATTTGGAAAGAAACTAGTCAATGCCAGAAAGAGTAATAACAGCGAATTTAAGTCAAATTTTCTGAAAAACTATTTTAACAAAGATTTGATAGATTTCAACTGTCAATAAAAATGCTGAATGTTTCTTGTATGGAGACTTCTAATTTCACTATTACCATTATACATTGGTAATAGTCATGACAATATTAACCATTTCTATACAAAATGGTTAATATTATCATGACATCTGACATTCATTGACTGAGCAGCCAGTGTTGCTTTGGGTTGAAATTTATAAAATCTTTCTATTAGAACAATTCTTCAGGAAAATAAGTTTCTCAAGTCCACTGTTATCACTCTTTCCTTCCTAGCCTTTTGTTTGAAGTAGTGTGGAATATCAACACTTTGATGATGTCATTGTTTTCTTTTTGGGTTAGATGTTCTATCAGTTTTATTTGTTATTGCTGCTGTTAAAAGTCCTCAATGATGTAATTTCTGTTATTTGGTAAATTTAGTTTCATATAACTATTCAGTCTTGCAGTGCCAATTTTCTTAAATTTTTTGTTTCTAATTAGTTATAAGCAGATTCTTGGAGTTCTAGTGTTAAAATTTTAATTCCTCCATGTTACTGAATATCTGCACTCAATTTTTAATCCTTTTAAGTTTGTCTATTTTATTTTATTTATTTATTTATTTTTTTAAGCTAAATGACTTCATTCATCTTGATCAGCAGATATGCAATGTCATGACTGGTCTATATGAAATGAATACTTGAAAATACCAAGAAATGTAAACTCAACTTGCCACATACCTAACTATAACTTACCTTTGATTAATATATGTCTGGTTTGGTATAACCAGTTCAAAAACAAGCTTTCTATGCTATCATAAGTGGCTTTATTTTACAGATGAGTAAAGTTTGAGTATTTTGTTTTACTCAAGGACAACTTTTGATCTTTCATTTTTCAGCGATAAAATGAAGAAAAACAAATACTTTTAGTGAAAAGAATTATTAGGTTTAAGGAAGAGTCCTTCATCAGAATACAGGAATTAGGAAGAAACCTAAAATCATACTTAAAACTTGAACAACATTACCCCCCCCCCCCAATCTTTCTTCATGTTTCACTAGCATGAAAAAAACATGAACAATACAAAGACGATTGGTTTGACTGTTTTGTATTAAAGCAATGAGATGATTAATTTTAGTGGAATCGGTGATGACTTTAAGAATTAAACTAAAATTCTATTTTATTTTTTTTTTTAAATATAGTTTTGACTCTTGAACTAACTTGTTTCTGTCTTAATTTGTTTATCTTGTTTGATTCATGTGTTTACTAAACTGAGGAATCAATACATAAAAATATTTTTTGTTGTTTTGCCTGCTTTGCTAAGTTTGTTCTTGAGGACCTGACTTGAATGCAGAAATCATGGGTTAATGAGTTGTTTTTTTTTTTCCTTTTTTAATTTTTTTAACATTGCACAAAATTTGGGTTTTATGGGTGTTTGTTTTTTTTTTTTTTTTTTTTCTGTTACTGACAATTTTACAAATTTAGTTTCAAGTGGGATAGCATGAAGAATATTTGGTGTTTCAAGCATGACTGGAATGAGTTGCAAAAAATAACTATAACCTTTTGTCTAACTGATGGGATCAGACAACAAAAGAGAACATTTATATTTGCTATTTGTGATGTCATTATTGAAAGCCTATTAATTTGAAAATAAGTTTGGTATATAATGTTATGAGTTAAGATTATTTTAAAAAGCTAAAAGTAACAAAATAACACATTGATATACATAAAATTACATAATTTAACATGTCAAAATGAAAGAATTTTTGTCACCAAAGTGCTCAATATATATCTAGAGCAACAATTATTCTATCAAGAATATTAAAAGTTCAAGATACTTATCAGAATAAGTATCCAGAACTTTTAATATTTTTGATACAATAAGAAAACATGCATACACACACACACACACACACACACACACACACACACACACATATATATGTGTCTTATTTAAACTGAAAAATGTTTTGCCAACTCTCTAGGTCTAATTTAATTACCAAACACTTGTTTTCCTTGAATGTTTATAGACTGAAAGTTGATCCACTTCATCATTTAGTTACAAAGTATAAAGATCTCTTAACTGATTAATTTTTTTTAAGTTAGATTCTAAATTTTTTTACTGTTAAATATTAAAATACTCTTGCAAAGAATTCTTTTACTGATATCTCTTAAAGATATGATTCCAGCTGCATATATGAAAACATTTTAGATCAACTTGTTTCCATATCAGTCAGTGATGCATTTAAAGTTGTAAGCCTAACTGTATGCTTTAATTCAAAACAGTCGGTGAAAAAAAAAGAAAGAAATTATGCCTTTAAATATAGCCCTTAAATAAGTAAAACTTTTTTTTTTTACTTTTTTTCTTTTTCTTCTTGTTCCAGTTTTAAAATACATTGCTCTTTTTGGTTTAAATTTAAGTTGATCTTTTGCAGCTCCATCATTACTCTTAATCTTAGTCTATTTTTAATGGTTATTTTGTAAATGCTTACAATGGTAACATTTTTAACAATAGTCTTGTGTAATGACCTAGGACATTTTTTTTTTCTTATATACTTAGGATGCCTGAAAATTAAGTTACAGATAAGAATAACTTAATCAGAATCCAATCATAAGAGCTGTAAACAGAGAGCAACAGGAGATATGTTATACTCTATATAACAGCCAAATCGACTATAATATTGAGTGCATGCATATGTGATACCATAACAAAGATGGCTGCTACTATCAAACAGTAGACAAACAGATGCAAGGTGTAATAAGATTTTTGCATGCCAAGGACAAAAATCCAGCACAAATTCATGAGGAATTTGTAGTTGTATATCGTGAACATGTAATGAGCTGGAAGCAGATCCTAGGGTACTGCATTTACAGAGGTGCAAACGAATCTGTGGGTGACAATATTGCAAATTGTTTAAACTTCTTATATGGCTGCAGAATTGAATCTTTTAAAGTCAGTGGTCCATGAAATTGTCTACAAGATGTTGAAGTTTCAAAATGTTTCATTTTGTTGAGTTCCAAAGCAATTGAATGAAAGACACAAGTTCCTTTGCCTCAGTATTTCTTTTCTGCTTTTGGGTCATCATACGGCAGCTGATGGTGACATTCGGGAACAAACAATAACAGTTGATGAGACTTGGGGGCATCATGTTACCCTGGAGGTAAAGATTGATCCAATGTCTATAATAGAATTGTTGGCAACTTAGTTCAGGGATGCATAAAGTTTGCTGCATGTGAACTTTTATCCACACAATCAAATGTATACTGAGAAACAATGAGAGATACTGACCCTTGAAACATTTGTGTAAAGGGAGTGTCTTTTTACTGTGTAGCAACTCTTCCCCCATACACAGCCAACCTGATAAATGAGTACCCTCCAGCCTCATTTGGGTAGAATACCAAATACACTGTATAATACTGACTTGGTTTCTTTAAGTTATCATTAATTTAAATGTCCCTCAAGTGGCATGTCTCTATGAAGCTGTACCACCGACATGATGCAAAGGTGGCTGTTTAATGCTGCATTCTTGGAGGAGGGTATTTATGCTTTAGTACATCAGTGGAACAAATGGATCAATCTTGATGGTGACTACATAGTAATGCTGGTAACATATGCACAATGTTTTATTGTACTGTAATCAACATTTGGATTAGTGAATGCTTGTACCTTAATTTTCAAACTTCATCATACATTCATAGCTCTTTAAGAGAGCAACAAAATATTTGTACAATCCTAGTCTCACTTTATATTCAACAAAGTAGGGTTGAAATACAACAGTGTTCCTTTTTCAAATGAAACCTGTTACTAGTTTCACATCCTGTCATATCTACCTATTTCTCTTATGTGTGTGTGTGTGTGTATATATATATATATATATATATATATATATATATATATATATATATATATACACACACACACACACACACAGTGGAACCTTGGTTCATGAATTTAATTCGTTCCTCAAGGCCATTTGTAACCCGAAATGTAAACCAAAACTATTTTTCTAATAGGAATCAGTGTAGAAAAAAAAAAGGCACAGTACAATAAAATTGAAAAGAAAAACACAACACATGAATGTTTACAACACAGCGGCTGATTCTGAAATGATTCCATTCAGCTTAACTCAGTTCGGCAATGTTGTTTGAGAACCAAAATTTTGTTTGTTAACTGAGGCATTTTCATCTCAAATTTTCTGTTTGAAAACCAATTTGTTCAACATGTGAGATGTTTGAAAACCAAGGTTTCTCTCTCTAAACATTTTTTTTTTTTTTTTTTAATGGATACATGTATTTGAAATATAGATAGATAGATCGAATACCTGTATTTGAAATATAGATAGAAATATATTTGAAAGATAGATAGATGAATACCTGTATTTGAAATATAGATAGATAGATCGAATACCTGTATTTGAAATATAGATAGATAGATCGAATACCTGTATTTGAAATATAGATAGATAGATCGAATACCTGTATTTGAAATATAGATAGATAGATCGAATACCTGTATTTGAAATATAGATAGATCGAATACATGTATTTGAAATATAGATAGATTTTTTTTTTTTTTTTTAATTATTATTTTAAAAAGTGTATATTATGCTTACTGGTCTGTGTACTTGAGAAAACTTCAAGAAAATGTGCTCTTCGGAACTAGAACATTGCTGTGCTGTGATACTGTCTGTGACTGAGCAGTCTAAAGAATGCTATATCAAATGATGGTTTCTCCAACAAAAAGGGACAGATTCAGAAACTTGCTAGGGAGCACTTTTTCTTCTGGCTCTTTCTTTTAAGTTTTCTCTTGTGTGCAAAGCTAGTAGATATAATACACCATTTAAAATAAATTAAAAAAATTTAAAAAAAAAATGGGGATCTATTTCAAACAGGTATACAGTAAAAACAATGTTTAATAGAAATGTTGGATTAAAAATAAGTCCATTAATTCTTATATATATATAAGAATTTTAGCTTATTTACACTAAATAATTTTTATTTCTGTCTGAATTTCTAGGATTAGCGGGTTATCATTATTTACATTATGACTAATATCCTCATCTTTGTTATCACTGGTGATAATAGTAACAAAGATGAGGACATTAGTTCAAATGGAAATATTCATTTTAATCTTTAGGGCAAGAATATAACAAATAACACTTTTTTTTTGTTTTGCCTTAATATAGAAACTAGACTTTTTTTTCTTTTTTTTTTGTGTTCTTTTTCACAACAGAAAGCAATATTTATGAGAGGGCAGGGAACAAATTTTTTTTCCCCTATGGATAGTATATACATATAAAAAAAAGTCTCTCTGAAGAAGGCAAAAGAAGGGTCCAATTGAAGCATTGTGATAACAACATAAAAATAAAAAAAAAAAAAAAAAGATGAATGAATTCAATTTCTGAAAAGATTTCTTTCAATGATAATTAGCCTTTTAAAAATTACAGAAAAATTAGACACTTCCATATTCTTCTTCAGTTTGTCAATGTTTTCTCCTTTTGCCTTGTTGTTTTCATTTCCTTGTCAACATTCACTTTTTTCTTCCCGATTTTATTTCAATTGTCCATCCTTTATTATTTCTTCCCCACCACACTTTTTTTTTATATTCTTTGCTTTTGATCTCATTCCCACCCACTTTGTATTTATTGTTGTCCTCATGTTGTTAGTAGTTGTAGTTACATTAATTGCATGAACAATTTGTTTGCTTTTTGTTTTATTGATGATTAAACAAAGGAAGATTATGTGCAGAGATTGTTGAAAATTCAAGAAGGAACATCAAAAATGTCTTCTGAAGCTGAACTTGTACATTTGGAATTGATGGAAATTTATCTGTGGATTCTATTGTGAAATGTGTGATTCTATGGGAGATAACTCAATTTAAATGTTTACATTTCTCAGCACATAAATCTTATGACCCATTCTTTATTTGTTGCTTCTTTTTTTTTTTTTTTTTTCTCCACACATCTCATTAATTTGTAGGCTTGCCAGGAAAAAATACCTAAAACAATTTTAAATTTATAATCAAGTTTGAAAGCTTAATAGTGACAAACATTCTTATATTTGACATCTTTAGCAAACCAATTTTGACCATTCTCTTCTGTTATAGATGCTCTTAGCTCAGTTTTTACTGTTTGGACTTATATTTTAAGAAGTTTAAAATGCAATCACTTTTATTTTTTTTAAATATTTTTAATAGGAACATAATAATCCTTCAAATAAAATCAGTTAGATGCTTTGCCAATAGGGTTTGAGTGCCAAATAAACTTGTGACCAGCAGTTAGATTGCAATTTGATGAGATTCATTTTAACATGTTCCCATTTCATAAATATTTTAATCAAACTTCAGTTGTAGATTTATTTTGTAAGAATTTCTTTTTTTTCTTAAGAATTTACCTTTTTGATCAGAAAGGCTGCAAAAAAATTGTAAAATTCCAGGATTGTCATATTTTTTCTTGACTTTCTCTTTTTTTTTTTTTTTTTTCTTTTATCTTCATTTACTTTTTGAAGATTTGAATTTTATGAGCTTTCACTTTGACAGAAAATAGATACTTAAATGATAATAGAGAATAACTTAGTAAATAGATATTTTTGTTTAAAAATATAAATATATATATACACATTTAAGAGCAGTTAATTTGAGAGGGTGCTAAAAAGTCATCATGACCCTCTCAAAATCACTATTTCAAGGATCAAAAATCTGAATAGTGATTTTGTGGAAGTGGGTTTGCCTACAAACTTTATTTTACAGTTTGAACATTATTTTCTAATTTAAAAGAAAAACATTTTTTATGAAATGAGTAATTTGATACTTTCAAGTTTCCTTTTAATGGCAGTTTGAAAATGTAAAGCTATTTAAAAAATATTTTCCATATGTCATATTTTATTTTCCTGTAATTTGATTTCATTGCTTAATTTCTAGAAAATCCTGATCAACTCAAATTTAGATTTTCAAGATGTTATTATTGATGTTTTTATTGTCATAGGCAAATAAAAATAATTATTGGAAAATTTATACTATTTATTATCTGAAGCCAATCCATTGAAGACCTGAACTGTTAAAAAAGCCAGCTTGTTTTGCTTCAACAGACTTCATTTTCATGTTTAAAAAAAAGAAATCAACACCCTTTATTTCTAGTGTGCTTTGCAGATTCATAAATTGTTCTCGTCAAAAGCAGCTTCTATCCATTACAGGGCAAATCAAGCAGCAAACACCTGAATCAATCTTCAAAAAAAGCTTCTTTTTTTTTTCTTATCTTTAAACCTACAATGCTTGCTTTATATTAGTGAATTTTTAATGACTCACATATTTTAAATGTTTTGCTTGAATTTTTATCACAAATCATGTTTTAAATATTTTATTTCACAATACTCTAACACATCATATAATGATTAACATTGATTTAAAGGTTATTTCTTTCTCAAAACTCAAAGTATTAAAAAAACACAACCTTTTGCTTATACTCTGCAAAGTTACTTTTTAAAAAAAAAAAATTTTTTAATCTGGCTTTATTTCTTTACTATAAATGTTATTTTTAATGTGTAAACATGTTTAAGTTGCTATCCCTGTTTTTTTTTTATTAAGTTGAAAAATTCTACAGGGCATAATTTTTCTTTAGTAGGAATTCTGAGTCTACCCTAGTTGTTATTAATTTCACTGTTTGAGAAAAATAATAACTGGGGATAGCAAACAAAGTTAAAGAATTTTTTTATTTTTTTTAACTTGCTCTGCAATTATTGAAAAATCATGATTAGGTATGGCAAAAAAATTACTTTAAAACCTTTCCAAGAAGTGTTCTTTCATTGTTAAGTAGACGCAGCTATAGAAAATGGTTTCACTTAGATGCTTGATCTTGATCCATGGGATACATGTCAAAGCCAATATTTCCAAATTTATTTCATATTTTAGTTTTTGATGTGAATTAATCCAACTGATTTGATATTTCTATTAATGATCATGTTTCCAGGGCATGAAATGCAAGTTGAAAGTTTCTAAGATTGTCATTACTGAATGCTTGAAGTTAAACTTTTCTGAGAAAAGTAGATGATTCTTAGGTGCCTAATACGGGGTGGGGACATTTTAATAATCAGGTAGGGTATCAGAACTTTTCAGTATGCAATAAATTGGGGATCTTAATAAAAGTAGAATCAGAAAATCATTTAAAGAGCCAAAAAGTGAAAATGTGATGATTGTAAGAACAATCATCACATTTTCACTGGGCTGGGGTGTAAGGATGAAAAATTTCCTAAATAAATACCCCTGTCCATGAGGCACCTAGAAGTAAGGGAAAATTCATAATAGTTTCTTTTTTTCTTTTTTAAAAAAGAAAAAAGAACTCTCACACTACAATTTCTATATCTGACAATGGCAGAATCTCCCCCAAAATGAAAATATATCTGATTGATATAATTGGCATCAAAGATTGTGAGGACAACATTTGCAAAATAAACTTAATTTAGCTCAATAGGTTAACCTATAAAATGTAATATACATCCATTAATAAAAGAAAAATATAATATTGGAAGCATGAACTCAAAGATTTGTTTTTAAAGAATTTTCTTTAAATTATGAATGTAGACTAACTTTAAAATTACTCTTTTCTTAGATATATCTAGTAAAATATACAATTCTATGAAGTAATACATGATAATATCAATTGTATTAAATCCCCAAAGAAGATTGACAAACAGCTTTCCATTAGAAATACTTATGATGGGCACCAGTTGGGCAAACTGGGGTCAATTATAAATTATAGACATAGTATAGGATAAGTTTAAGAGAATTGTGAAATGTAATTACAATAAAATGAATTAATTTTCTGGGTCTGAACTTGTAAATTAACAAGGCTTAAATGAGAAAATTGGACCTATTGACCCTAGATTAATTCTCGATCGGGGTGAAGAATTCACCTGATCATTCTACAATCTCTCATTGAGAAGTCATCAAAACCTTTCCTATGATTCTGAATATTTCCCATATGCAAATCAACTTCTAATCTGACACTTGAAAGAAACCTGAACCATCCCCCCCCAAAAAAAAGCAGTCGAAGTAGAGATAGAGAATTATCCAAGAATCAGTTTGCATTCCACAATTGAAGAGAGAGAAATTCCAATCTCAGAAAATCTACTGTCGTCTGACTAGCCATTCTCTCAGCCAGATGTTTTACACTGCATGTCTTGGAAGAACTCTGATTGATGTTACCTTTGGATGATAATGAACCCACCTTATAAAAGTCAAATACTTGTGTATAGAATAGAGCGAAGAGAAGTGGCAATTCGTGAACAATTAATATCCTGTAAGAAAGCCTTAGGGAATAATAAAAAAGGGGGGGGGTTTAAAAAATTTAACAAAGGTAAGCACATGAGTTTGCATATTTTGGTTATTATTATTATACATAAACTGCTAAGCATTCAGATTTGATTCAACTTCAAAATAGTGAAAAAAGAATAAATTACTAGGCCTTTTTAGTAATATATATATATATATATATATATATATATATATATAAGTACACACACACACACACAAAATAGGGAAACAATTTGACTAACATCAAAGTATACTCAGATCAATAATCACAATGTGAGTGAGTAGTTCTCTGGTTAAATTCAACACACAGCCCAAAGCAACCCACTAGAAAGAGATTGGCATATTAACCTTGCCCAACCCAGAGAAGATAGCAAGGTTTAAAAAAGGCAATTAAGTTTCAAGGCTAAGTTCTATGTGTGTATATATATATATATATATATATATATATATATATATATATATATATATATATCTCAACAGCAAAAAAGGAACTAGTTAAAAAGGAATAAATCTTTCAAATGTGAGAAAAATGCTGGAAAAGTTCTTGCCCAACCAAGAAGGAATATAACTATTGCTATAAAAACTTACATATTTAAGATAAGAGGAAAATAGACAAATAGGAAGAAAAGATGTCAACTTAAATAATTCGAAATGGGAAAAAAAAAAGAAAAATCTCTAGGATCAGTCAAACCTTGAAGAGAGAACAAGAACCAGTCATCACACGCACAATTTGTATTGCCATCTTTTCTTCATTTTTGTCTATTTTCCTCTCATCTTAATGACTGTTTTTACAGCAATGGTTCAATCTTGTAACCTCAAAGGAATTAAAAAAAAAAAAATGGCAGATTTTGGAAATTGAGTCAAACCGAGAACTTTTCAGCATTTCCTCTTATGTGTATTTGATAGTGAAAAAAATGGAAATGTTAATTATATAACCAATACTTGAGAAGTAATGGAAATACCTGATTTAGAAGAATTATAATAGCAGTTTGCCACCCATCAGCTTAATATTGGTTATAAGCAAAAGACTCTCCTCAAATTGTAATGATTCTGTAAGACTGAACAAATATGTCAAAAATACATTCCTCTTCCTCTTGCCCCTTCAAGATATAAGATGATCATGACTCTCCATGGATTCCTTTTTATCTATTATCTGTAAATTGTATTTTACCTTTTGGGAATGATGATAGAGTAGTTTCCCCATTGCTTTCTATATGGCTTGGAATTCAGTTTCCCTTCTTTTAGACCAATTGCCACCCAATGCTAGAGAGCCCAGTGTATACTACCTTTTAACACAAATGTGAGTGGGCCTGGGATATGAGATGAATACATTCCTTTCCCAAGGGTGTTGTTACAAAAATGAACACCACAGACTAGCCCTGTTACATGGCCTGCATATCCAAAATCCATTACAGGCTTCAGAAGCACGTAAACAAAACATAGTTTGAGGTCCCTGACAATATAATAAATAGAATATAAAATTGGAACAAATGAAATTTTATCTTCCACAGATTTTTTATTTTTACAAAGCAGTACGAGTCCATTTCACAAAACTTCTTTTTATGCTGCAATATTGGACACAGTGAAAAGTGTCCTTTCATCTCTGATTATTATAAAGTATTAGAAGCAACCATTTATTTATCTCTTGTAAAACCATTAATTTTATTTTAGCTTCAAGTGTCACTCTCTCTCAAAATGCTATCATTGCTGATTACCAAAGATTGCTGGAATTCATCTACCCCACCCTACAAAATCTACATTTTTGTTATCAGTGTTGCAACAATGATTTCCATGAGTTTTAGTAAAATTCAATGTATGGCATGTTATATAAAATGAAAGTTTGTTTTTTTCCCCCCTTTTCCTTACATATTATATTACCAATCTTCAACTGAATTTTCTTTGTGCATCAATTAAAAAGTATATATATATATATATTTATTTTTTTTTAACACTGCATTTGTAACCTCATAGCAGATCTTTTGGCTAACAGTTCAATGTATTGACTCTAAACCCATGTAATATAGTATCATTTAAACATTGACACTTTTTATTCCCCCTCCCCCTCTTCATTTCACACTTTTTTATTATATACTGTTGTAAAGCAGAAAATGTCAACTATGTATATTTGCATAATTTTTCTTTTTGGTTTTGAACTTTTTTTTCTTTTCTTTTTTTTTTTTTTAACACTATTTCATCACTTTTTCAACTAAATTTTCCACTTTCTCTTGTTCTCCAGATGGATAAGGTTGATGAAGACATGAAAAAACTGTTTGAATCTGTTGGTTACACATCTGGTGAAAATATTGACAAAGATACTGTGGATTTCATCTATGACTTTGTTGAAAAATATGGAGGCATTGACGCTGTTAAGAAAGAGATGGCTAACCGTGAGAGTAAGTTTCTCAGTCTTTCCACACAACCAATTGTAATTTTGAATTTATAGGTTTTAATTGTTTCCCCCTTTACAGAAAGTTATTAGAAAATAAAAGTTATAAAAATGAATTAACTACAGAAATGAATTAAAGGCAAATTGTAACTAAAATTTTAATTTTTAATGAAAAATGTCCATTAATATTTAGATTATAAAATTGCATAACAATATTCAGAGTAAAATCCTCATTAACTTTTGATGGAGTAAGTGTAAGTCTTGTCTGAATTTTAGATGAAGTAGTCATTATTCTTTAACCTTTTCTCTTCCATCTTCTTTTGATCACACCTTCCAAGGCTGGTTTTTTTTTTTGTTTTTATTTCTCATTCTGCAATTATTAAGCAAGCAACATAAATCAGAAAATAATAAAGAATTAGCCACCATTGAGACTTAAACTCGCATTCCATATCTTGGGAGCCTAACATGGACAGTGACTTACTGACTGGTAGATATTTCTAATATAGAATTGTTTAAAGAAATTCAGACAAATATAAATTATGTCTAGTCAGTTTAAGCAAAACAATGACATCAAGTTAACAGATCATGACAGCTATTAGGGAGGTGTGATTAAATATACTTTAATGTTTAAAAAAAATTTATTCAGTATTATTATTCTTTAGGTAATAAGCATTATAACATAGCACAAATAGCTATATTGTGAAAGAAGGAATTTATGTAGTTATGGATAATATTACACATTAATAAAAAAAATTAGTAATTAATAACTATTTCTGCTCAGTTGTTGACATTAATAGCTATCTGCTGATATGTTAAAATTTTGGAATAACATGGCAATATAACAAAATGAATGATTATAACCAAGTGTTTCTGTAGCCTAATCAGTATGGCACCTGTCTCTGTCATGATAGGCTCTCAATTCAAATCCTGTCAGATCCTAATTTTTAATTAGAATTTTAATAATATTGACAAATTTTAATATTATTTAACCTGGGCATTAGAGTTAAAAAAACAAAAAAAAAAACAAGATTTGAAAGAAAGAAAAAGTAAAAATTCATAACTATATTAATCTAGACAGAAGACATGATGCAAAATTAAAGATGAAAAAGTAAAAATATTTTTTAAAATGACCCAAATCTTCAAAAAGATAATTTTCTTTTTTTTCTATTGCTATTGCAGGAAATGTTACGACACGACCCACAGTCCCTCCCCCAACACCAAGTAGGATTGGCCAGCCACCACTGCCTCCAGGCCGGCACATGTCACCAGCACCCCCGCCCCCATCACGGGCACCACCACCTTCTCGTGGTCCTGCTGTTCCCCACCCCCTCCAATGCGTTCCACTCTCCCTCCACCTCCCAAAGTACCTGGAGCACCGCCTCCCCCTCCCCCAACAAACCCACCCAACAGTGCACATCTACCACCTCGAGCTACCACAGTAGAAAGTGGAGGTGGAGCCCCGCCAGCACCACCTCCTCCTCCCCCACCACCGCCACCCCCAGTGATGAGCGACGACAAGGATGACTCTGCAGCAACACAAGGCACTGGTACTGATGCCCGATCAGCCCTCCTTGATCAAATTCACCGAGGGACCCAATTGAAGAAAGTGACTGTAACAGAGAACCGACCCCCTGTCGAGGATAAGAGAGACAATTTGCTAAGTGAGATCAGAAATGTGGGCCAGAAAAATTTGAAAAAAGTAAGCAGTCAGGTTTTTTTTGATCACTTGTTTTTGTCACACCAATTTCTTTTGCCTATACTAATTTGAATTCATGTCAACACACATCTTAGCATAGATTGCTTTCTTCATTTTAAGAGGTGCTGAAAAACTGTCAGCTACACTAGAAAGGGACTCCAAAACAAATTCTGGTGTTTGATCTCAGACTGAGAAATTTTCATCATGTACGATGAGTAAATTGTCGCCATTTCATATATTATTTTTTTTTTTTTTTTTTTTTTAATTTTATCAACTGCAAGGTCAGTTGGGCACCATCTGTGAGAAAAAAATTTCCAGAAGTGTCATGCTGGAAGCTCCAATATGAACATTTCAGAGTGTTTTGATGTCAATCTGAGGACAATAGAGGATTCAGAGAGTTGAAGGAGTCTAATGGTGATTATGAAGGTCTTTAGAAGTGATCAGTAGTGATGGTATGCCTCCATTCATCTTCCCACAGGACCACAGACTCAACACAGAGGCCTATAGGGGGTGGCTGCTGGAAGACCCTATGACTGGAAACAAAACTCTGCATCATGCCACACAAGCAGAAGCTAATCTTATGTGTAGGGCATACTTGTAACATGAAAGCCGAACTGAAGGCAAGGTTTATGGCAGAATTCAACAAAGGCTGTCCAGAAGAGTTGCAGGAGATTCCAAAGTCACATAATTTAGACACTTTATCTATCACACACACAATTTTTTATTATATATATATATATATATATATATATATATATATATATATATATACACGGTGTAATGATTGTCTTGCTAGATCAATTGACTGCATAGTGAGTTCAATCCTTACTGGGTACCCCATACTTTCAATCTTGTGCCACATCTAAGCTCTGCTTAAAAAAAATCATTAGTAGGGTGTTGAATAGTATTGGAAATAATGGGACAAAGTGGAAAGCTTATTAATAATGTAGTTTGGTTTGTCATCAGTTTTGAATGTAAAAAAAAAAACACACTGGAATTTTTGATAAGAGGAGCAATAAATTATCAAATGAGAAAGTTATGGGTTTTTTTTAAATAAATATTAGAAATATTAGAGCTGTTGCACTTTAAATTAGCCCACTCAGATGTTTTTTTTTTTCTATTAGCTTGTATAGAGCATTATGCTACTATTGCTTTTGCAATGATTTTGGCCTTAGTGCACTAATCTCTCAATAATAAACCTATCAATGCATTTTCTTTTTAACAAATCCTTTCATTTCATAATCAGACTGGAGCACCGCCTCCCCCTCCACCAACAAATTTGATTAGGCTATCAAGTTAAAACTGTGGTTGTATTACGGTGAACTACATTTGACCACAATTATAGTAATACAAATGCAGTATGCAAGTTAATAAAGAAAAAATAAAAAACAAATCTACTTATTCAACTGAAATGTCTCTGGTTGTTGGATCTGATAAGGTAATTTAATTTATTGCTCTTATCCTAAAAAATCTCAATGCATTTTCCTTAGACTCAGTTTTGTCTTTCATTCCGATCTGAAGGAGCCTAACCAAACATGTTGATGAAAGGCATTGTTAAAAGGTTTTTCCACTTTGTCCCATTATCTCCACATACATCCAACCTTATTTCTTATTGCTATAGTTTTTAGTGGGCACACTTATTTGGATTGCCATCCCTGTTACTATTTTATTAAACAGTAAAATTAATAACACTTGGCCTAGAGTTAGAAGTGCTAAAAAAAAAAAAAAAAAAGTCTCTACAGGAATTAAGCCTGTATCCCTTTTTCAATCAGAGAAACTGCTTTTAGTGGAAACTTGCTGCTCCTAGTTTAGCCATCTTGATAGCAAAGTTTCTAATATTAATTTCACTGCTTAAAAAAAAAAAAAAAAAAGAGGGATAGCATCTCAAATATGTGGACCCATTAAAAATGTTTGAGAGGGGATTTAGGCTAACATCCAATTTCACTTAAAATTTTCTTTCATCAATAAATGTTGCTTTGACTTTACTTACCTTGTGATGAACTTATATTTCAGTTCTTTTTAATGAGCTGCACCCACAAGAGCTTCAATTTTTTTTCTTCCCTAAACCATCAATTCCCCATTTAGTTTAGAATACTAAATTGTTGTTCAGCTTTTATTATTCGAAACTTGTCATTTTAAGGTTGATGCCAGCCAGTCAGCTCGGCCTACCTCAGCTGGAGAAGATGGAATTGTTGGTGCTCTTGCTCAAGCTTTGGCAAACAGAATGAAAAGCATGCAAGGATCAGGTATAAAAAGTGATATCTTTTTATTCATTCATGAATATCATATTGAATATCATATTATTACTTTTAAGTCATCCGGACTCATTGGCCTGGTCTCTTTCTGCCACTTGGCCTCTGTATCCATTTTGTGTAATTGAAGTTGGTTGAAATGTCCATTGAACTGAGCAAAAACTGATCTAAGAATTTTTTTTTTTTTAAGTAGACACTTGGTATTCTGGTTTGGAATGTTGTATCCTGGTTGACACATTGGGTTTTAAGCCTACATGGTTATTTTTCACAAGGACAATGAGCATCATTTAGTAGCAAAGAGTGGAGTTGCTGTAGACTGGCAATTGTGGCCTTCACACAAAAACAGTCAGCTTCTACTCAACTTAGTTAGAAATTGCAAAGAATTTTTTTTTTTTTTCTCTCTCTCAGTAACTGAAAGGTCATTAAACAATACATTGACAAGACCCAATATAAAACTGGTTCTGATTGCCTGGAGGCCAAAATCAAAGGATTTTTATATATATATATTAAAAGAATGGGAAAACTGAAATCCTTGGGAAATTTTATTCAAATTTTTCCCATGCTAAAATTTGATTAGGCTATTTTGCTTCATACATCAGTTACCTTCCAGAATCACTGTCCTAGACGTTTTCTTGAAAAATAAACTTCATTTGCTCACATCCCATGAAACTATCTGGATCAATCAATCTTGAGCATAAATTTATTACGTTGTAGTATGTCCAGTTGGTCAATACAGGAGAAATCTCTGGAGACAGAAACAAGTAGACCACAAGAATTTGAAAGTGGCAACTTACAAGCTCTTTGTATTATGGCACACCCTTCTTTAACAAGACATTTGTAAAGATTTGAAGCATTAGATAGAGATAAAAGGAAGATCACAATAATCCAAAACATTGTTGGAGATCTATTCATAATTTACAATATAACCTTTAAGTGTGTGTGGTGTTATTACTTTGTCTTCAATCAATGCAACATTCTTTCTCTGGTGAAAAAAGGTAATAAAGTTGTCAATAAAAATATCTTTACATCAAGGCCCTTCTCAAAGGATTTATAAACTTGTTAGTCATCTAATTCCAGGTGTGAATATTTCATGGAAGTTGAGAATAAACGTAGGCCATCTTGCATTTTAATTCTGCTTCAAAATTCAATAATTCTTAGGCAACATTTGACATTTTCATAACTGATTGAGTTCTATTTATCTTTCAGATGGAGAAAGTGATGAAGAGAGCAGTGATGATGACAATACAGATGATGATGACTGGGATGACTGAACACGTCAGCAATCCACTGTCCGAAACAAATACATACACGCACATTTTCTTCCATACAGGTGGGTGTGTGTATATATATATATACACATGCACACATAATAGCAGTGTCATTCCTCTTACTTAATTTTTTTTAAGTGAGAGGAGAAGTCTGATTGCAACAAATGCCTTATCTCAGTGCACCCCATTTTCTCTAGCTAGCAGCTATCTCACTTTGACTATTTAACCACAGTAGCCTCCAGTAAGAGATGACATCTTGCCTTACAATAATGGCTTAAATATGTTCACTAACTCCTTAATATCCTCTTTACAGAGGTCTACTGTACAGCAGATTCAAAATCTGAGACTTTGTGTAGGAGTTTAATTTCTACCTGGTTTCCAAATTATTTATTTCATGATATAAGATCTTTAGTACTAATCTCATGTTATTAGATTTTGTCAGGAAACCAGGGAAAAAAAAAAAATCCAAAGAACTCAGCCCTTCCCTTTTCAACAAAGACACGAAAATATCAAACATGGTTTGAAAAATAAAATTCTAATAATTTCAATTTCATGACCGTTTTTGTACTTGTCATTTACCCAATTTAAAAAAAATAAGAACCCCTGCTTTAAAGTCATAATTGCTGAATTTTTTTTTTTTTCTCTCTTGTAGGTGTGTTTTAATTCAGCATTTACAATTGTTTCTAGGTAATCCCCATAAAAAAAAGACATTTTATTTGGTAAGCTAATGGTTCTTATATACTGCCAACTTCTAAGTTTATTATTGGTAACTGATTCCCACTCAATATTATATTTGAAGTCAACAAGAAATACAGCCAAATGGTTGAAACAACAAACTACTTTGTACTTAACTAATTACATTTTCATTAGGAGACAAACTTACAAGACTCACCCAATTTTGTTAATTTTCCCAAGAAACTCCTCCAAGTAATGTGGACAGAGAAAGGTGATGACTCATTCTGTAATGGTAGAAGAACCCGAGAATAAACCTATTAATGTTTATATGACAGTGTATAAAGTAGTAAAATACAAGCTTTATCTCTTGCTTTTAAAACTCAAATCATTTCCTTAAACTTTCTTCTAGTTAATTGTTGATCCTTTCTTATTTGTCTCATTCTTTAACCCTTTGAGCTCTTGAGTCAATTCGCAAATAAGTGGTATGTAAGGTTTCACAGTACATGTAAAAATAGTTACAAGTGTTCAACTGATGAACTTGGCATTACATCATTTTTCTCCACTCCAGTAAAACAGTAGTCAGGTCTCAAAGGGTTAAGCCTGTCATAAATAGTGTCTTCAGAATTGACAAAATGGCCCCAAAGGTCATTTAAATTGAACAGGCAACACTAAAGTTTTAATACTTCAAGCAAATCTCATAATATATGCCCATGTTTTTTTTTTTTTTTAAAGTTTCTATGTAGAATTAAATAAATTGTTTAACCATTGTAAGAGGAGAAAAATAAAAGCAACAATAGAAAAATTTGCATTGTAGTTTAATTCATAAATTGGGCATGTGTTTAGCAACAGAGTGGTACGTTGACATGATGAACAATAATGTATAATAATGATGTCCACAGCATTTCAAGGCAACTAGAAAGAGGGTGGGTCTGTAGTTGGCATTGAGAGGAGTAAAGAGATACACAATGAAGAAAGTCTGTCTGTGCATCAGGATAGGAAAGAACAACTATGATAGGGGAGAGCATACTACTCCCCCTACCTTTTGGAAAGGGATGGGAGGAATGGAAAACAAGAGGAATCAATGGAGGAATTGGCTAGATGGCTGTAGACACTGTAGAGATGGGCTTCAGATTCTTTTTATTCACCAACTAAGCTGTTGCTTTTTACTTTAGTCAGTTCCTCATTAAAACAATCGCTTCTCATAGCTGCAAAATAAAAATATATATTAAAAACATTGATATTTTCAGCTTGAAACGAGTAACTTTAATAAATTTCACTAAAAATGTAACTATTTTAAAACTGAATAAAAATTCATAGAGATTATATTTCCACAGTATTTTTTTTAGGGTTTCAAAATATATAAAATTTTAAAAACATTTCCATTTAGTCTTTCCTCATTCAAATAAAGAGCCTTATAACAACCAAGGTAAATGTTCTGCTCTAATCAGTCTTTGACATGATCAGGCTTACAGAAAAATCAATGTTTTAAAAGAAAATTGATCTTTTTAAGAGTATTTACAAGCCTGTCAATGCAAGATCCAAAAAGTCATCTTTAAAAGCAGGTTTATCAAAATAGTTAAAACTGTAAAAAAAACAAATAAAAAAAGAAAAACAAAACAGCAAAAACAAACAAACAACTACTACTTGAGAATGAATGTGCACAAAGAATATTTATACTACTTACCATAAACTATTTAATTCAAATAGTGTATGGGAAGGATTATTCAAACTTTAAATTATAAAATCTCAATGACAACTACATTCATTCTCATATAGTAGAATTACAATCAGCAATGCCCAAGAGGTACTATAAATTTATAATACATGAAAGCGTGCAGATTTTTCTTTGTGACAACATTAAATGATCTGGGAAATGCGTGAAATGTAGACGTGATTAGTTGAATTTCCTAGTCATATTACAACAGTTCAGAGAATTCACCATTTGAGACACTTCAGGAAGAAAGAAGAAATAGATTAAAGTTTCAGTCTAAATTGAAATAAAATTATAAAACATTAGGTAACTGAAATATTGGATTTTTTTTTTTCTGCCCTAATATAGAATCTACTGCAGTAAAACTTCAAATCTAAAACAGCTGCAGATAAAGCTGGCTACCTGAACAATTTAGGAGAAAGAAAAGCACAAACAACAATACAAAAGCAGAAAAAAAAAAAAAAAAGTTTAAATTTGACAAACTAATTCATATGCTGGCTGCAAACAGCAAGAAGCACCAACTACAGATTTCTTTAAACTTTGGATTTAAAGCTAAACCCCAGTTTTCTTTTGTATATTGCAAAAGAAATATTTCCTTAGTAGGAAAATTTTAAAGTAACTCAAGTTACTCAAATGGAATTAAACTGATGGGGGTAAAAAAAAAAAAAAAAATTTACAATACTTCGGCTTCAGTGTCAAACATGTACAATGAGGATCACTCCTACTGTTAAGTGGATATTTAAAAAAAAAAAATTATTACCCATACTAAAATGGCAGTGGGGTGGGAAAGGACATGTATTCATATCCAGTTGGTAATTCTGTACTGTCTAGGTAGGAAGATTTGACAGGCTTCTAAAGACAACAAGTGGGCAAAGAAGCTGGGTTCAGCAAGTGTGACACTAGTCAAAGAGGATGAGGCAGAGTTAGAAGGGAATAAGGATTCAGTTGTGGCACCAAGCCTACCAAGCAGCAGGTTAAGTTCCTCATTTCATCGATTCCACATGCAACATTGGAACATGATT
The DNA here is from genome assembly GCA_903632075.3 of Acanthosepion pharaonis. Taxonomy (NCBI): domain Eukaryota; kingdom Metazoa; phylum Mollusca; class Cephalopoda; order Sepiida; family Sepiidae; genus Acanthosepion; species Acanthosepion pharaonis. Next base: position 1,896,671 of record CAHIKZ030000256.1, read on the forward strand.
ATCCAAACCATGTGAAACAATGTTATTGTAACTGTAATGGAAATGGAAGGTACATCAGTTAAAAAGGAGGAAATGTAGCATCAACAAAGGGGGAAGAAAGAAGAAGTTAAAAAAAAAAAAAAGTCAAACATGAGCGAAGAACTGAAAGAAATGGAATGCAGCTGAACATTAATATTGCTTGCTGCACATTATTTGGTTGATCTTGTACCTTCTAGCATTCAAATGTGTCACAATTCAATAAACTTAATGTCCGCAAAAATGTTTTATGTATTCATGCATATTATGGATTGGTGCTGTAAGTATGAGATTTGCTAAGCAAATTTATACCAACATTTTTATATATTTGTAAATCCATGTATTGTGTTCAACTGATATGATCAACCTGTAAGGATGTTCTTCCTAGTCACTAAATCCATTCAGTTATTTGCAGTTTTAAATGTCAGTGTGACACTTGACTATATAGGTAGAATGGGTCAGTACATAAGTCAAAATTTAAAAGGAACAAGGCGATAAGCTGGATTATGTCAATGCATCCAGGTTTGTAATATTTGAGCATTGGTCAAATAATCCTCAGCCAAGGTCCCCACAGATCTGTGTAAAAAAAAAAAAAAAAAAAGATTCCAGGAGTATCTTAAGAGTTTTCAAGGACTGAAACTGATGCATACATACACACAAAGTGAATGGTCATCAATTTAAAAAAAAAAAAAAAAAAAAAAAAACTGAACATCTCATTTGTCAAACTATTAAAAGATGACTCACAAAGAAAAGCTACAACTGGCTCCAATAATTCATGTCACATGGATTAGTTGAAAGCAGTGAAGAAATCCAAGTGTTGAAGGCTAAAACAACTGAATGCAGACCTGCTTATGTTACACATTTTGTGTATTCTTGTCTTGTAGCGGCATTCACCCGGGGTGGGTTGAGCTATATAGATCACATGGTTTGTGAATGTCACAAAAATTCTTGATTGCTGTACATTTCCTGTGAAGTTAAGTATAATGGTTTTAATGAACAAAACTACAAATAGAAATTTTCACAAAAGATTTAGCTATCTCTACTACTCACAGCTTTTATTGCACATGGCAGAGAATACAATGTTACCATCCTCTTCCAATCTTAATATTTCTATGGACTTTGTGATAAGTGTGAAGTTCTGAGTTTATTCAGCTTTCTCCATATAGCTGTCAGTTGATTTGAGCAAATTTTGTGTGCATCTTCAGTTTATGCTTTTTTGGTCTTCAGTTTCCATAAGCATGTATTTCTGTTAATTTTTTCTAGTTGCTTCTTCCTGCTTATTTTCCTTCTCAGCCTCAATGTATTGGAAGCACTGCAGAGAAGAACCTTAATCATGGGAACAATCCAATCACCTCCAATTGTGACCAAATAGTCCTTGATAATGTGCTGTGTGCAACCAGTCTGCAGTTTCATATTGTTAGTGAAAATTTCTTTGACTGAGAAATCTCTCTCCACTGAGGCCTGTTCATGAGAGTACCGGCAATCTAAAAAACTTTCCAGTTTTTAATATTCTTTGTTACTACACAAACAAGAATAAAATAAAATGTCCAATTGCTGAAATTCTTGAAAGCAATATTTTCTGTAGCCACTTCCTTGAACTGACTGATGATGTTATCACATGACTGTTTTCTGCCCAGCATGTGGGAAAGACATTTTTTCCAGACTCTTATGTAGCAGCATGCAAACAGATCTTTTGTTGACACATTTTGCTTAATACTATCTGCCAAAATCTACATTTTTATGCACATTTGGGTCTGACAAATTCATTCAGTTTGGAAAATCTAATTATCTTTTTAGTGTGCTTCTTCTTTACAAATCTTAAATTTCATGATCATGCTAAAAAGATTATCTGCAAGGAAAGGAAGCAACGGTTTATCACTGATAATTTTATCAGAAACAGTTCAAGAACTTTAGAAACAGACACAAAAATCCAGTTTCACTGGAAATAAAACATTATTCACATGTGACAACACTGCAGAGAAGGTCTGAGGTTTTTTTAATTGAGTTAACTATTCCATTTTTTTTAATCAGGTTAACAAATTTGAGGACATCTGGTCAAATGTCTAAGAGTCATTCACATGTTCGTACATTTTTGTTGTAGAGTAGTTTTCACAGTGGAGGCTTGTATTTCAATAAGTCGTCCTAAATTAGGTTCGACGTACAAAACGTTAAGAACTTGAAATAAGAGTTAATGACGCAGCAATCTAGTTGAGATGGTTGATACTTCAATGTCCGACAGACTCACTCAACACCACTGAGCCCAACTGGCCACTGCTACTACTACTTATCTGTGGGAGAGTCTATTACAATAGAATAGGTATTATAGTATAACAATTTTCTAGCCATCTATGGCAGAAATACAAAAATAAAAGGAAAGGGTTGCCAGATTGAACTTTTAAAGCCAAGCAATAAAAGCCAAATAAGTTTTAATATATTTCATAATTTTTTCACACAACAAAAGCTAAAAGATACAGGTCATTATTAGCCTGTAAACTTTAAAAATAATTTTTTTTTTTCAAAGATGCATTTTCTATCCTAAGACCCATCAAAGGCACACTTTCCTTTGAGTCAATTCAATTCTCAAACTTGTTACTTTTCACAATTTAGACAAGCATAGTTTACACAGATACACATTGACACAGACACAAAGTATCTATTTTTTCCAGCATAAACTTACTCACTGCTACCCTTGAAAAGGGCCTGTCAATTTTCCAGGACCTGCATGAACCCTGCTAAGTGTGCTTTGTCCTGCACCAAAGACATGTTCTGCATTGTTCCATTTGAAAGTTCTAGAAATAATATATATTGAGTCCTTACTGTAAGCAGGAGTAGCCTTGGGATTTGAATGTTTATGTGCATGTATCTTGTCTTGCCTTTAGGATTCCCAACTTTTTTAATTGTTGCGAACACTCCATTCCATGATAGATCTCCGAAGAGTGAGAAACAAGCACTACTAAGAGACCTGTACTAGTGTGACACTCACCCCCACTTCAAGCCATTGACTGGTCACCTTTGCTGGATACTGAGCACTAAAAAGACATTTCTCTTCACTGTACATTGTGTTTCTTGATCCTGAAGAAGTCTTCTGCGAGGGTGAGCAGTTGAAAGAATCACACAAAGTTAAGACTGATTACTTGGGTGAGAGTAGCATAAAATGATAAAACAAAAAGATCAAATTATATTTTGCAAGACAGTAAATGCCACCTGTATTCATCTATATTCTAGGAACAATGAAGTTAATATTTTTCCTTCCTTGTATTTTGTAAGCTTGGCCAATACATTCTGCCTCAAAGAAATTTTAGCATTTCTGCCATGTGTACCATAAGAAGGAAAAAAATAAATAAAAGAGAACTTGCACATGCAAGAGACAGATTCTCATCTAGTTATGGAATTGGGAAAGTCACCAATTATGTCTCCCCTGTGAGATTGAAATACTAACTGGGATCTTTCTCTCTCAAAATCAAATCACCACCTGCCTCACAACTCAAAATGGCTGCTTTTATGAACCTGCTCTCCAGATTGACAAGATGAGAAGTCAGCAAAATCATTAATTTCATTTTCATAAGGCTTTGTTCACAAAACACACCCACTAGCCAGTTTCCAAGTTAGAAAATCCCTAAAAATCAATGCAATTCCATAATGTTGGTAGTTTAAGACTTCAGTTAACGAGCTTTTATCCCAGAACTCAAATCACCTATCAAAGCCTGTACCTATTCTAAGCAATGTGTAAGTGTAGTGGTTTGCTAGTTAGACCTAACCCAGCCATAGTTCAGTTAAATTTAGAACCTGAAACCCAATTTCACTTATTGAACCTAATTAACCTTTTTTCTTTTTCTGTTGCCCTTCATTACTCTTCCCAGCTCTATGCCATCAAACTAAGCCCAATGATTACAACTGACTGCTGTCAAACCTCTTGAAGGATCTACTAACTCATTACAAGACAGGAAACCACCCATCTCATAGCACCAATACTTGAGAAATTTTTACTGGATGTTAATGGCTTATTTTATGGATTTGGAAAGACTAAAAATTAAAATCATTTACAGACAGCTGAAGCATAAGAGGATTTAATATGAGTGAAAAAATTAATTCAAATACAGACAATTCCAGATGCTGTGAATAGATGAGATATTGCCTTTATAGAAGTTTAACAAAATAAAACAGACCAACAAAAACACCAAAGCAATCTGAAAATAATTTTATAGAATCCAACTTGTAAAGAGTTCATATTAAAATGTGTCAGAAATTTAATTTCTGTATCTATCTTTTTATCTCTCTTACTTTCCTTCCTCCTCTCCTTTTACCCGTGTGCAGTATAAGAACTGCTGCTGCTGTGTCACGCAGCGAAATAGTGTTTAACGATTGGTCGTACGTGATTTTCCCCGCTTGTTTTCGACTAGATTAGAGGAATCTAGTCAGTAGTAGCAGAAAAGGGCGCCGCAGTGTGGAGACGATAAGTCATCTTGTCTTGCGACGAAAAGAAAACCTGCTTGAAGATAACCTGTTGTTGCTCTAACAAGGAAAACAGTCATAAAAGACCAGTCAAGAATATTTGTCTAAGAGAATTGAAGATAAAGAACAAGTGTGTTCGCCGTATGGAAAAAGCTTATTCTCTAGACAAGTGAAGTCTAGTCTGTTCAAGTAATCAAGTGGATTATTGTTCAGCAACCAAAGAACAAGTCAGTAAAGACTTATCTAAAAAATCAGTTAAAGAAATTATTGTAAAGAGAATTTACAATAGAACATTCTCAAGGAAGTCTTCTTTCGACAATCGGGTTGAAGACAAAAAAAAAAAATCAAAATTAAGCGATTGAAAAGCTACCTTCCTTCGAGGAGTTATTTTGTCCTATTGGTGGGCGAAATTCTGACGTGGAAAAAAAGATCTTCTAAGTCGTCTCTAGAAGTTGAATTTGTGTTGCAGAGAAAGTTTGAAAAAACAAGTCTGCATTTATTTTTAACAGGAAGCTTGCTTATCTTCCAAGGAGAGCAACTCAAAAAATATCTAAAAACCTTTCTGCCCAGCTACTTAAAAAAAATACTAAAGCTATTTTTTTTTTTGAACAGCAAGTCTAATTTTTCCCCTCTTTCTGCTATCTCTCTACCTCTTTCACTCTCTCTGAACTGTTATTGGAGTCCTTTTTAAGGGCTCACCAAAGGGACGTTTTTGGCAGTCATTTTCAAGTTGTACCAGTGAACTTTAACATCAGACTATCCCCCCCCAATAAATTTTATAGCTATTTCAAGTGGTTTTTCCTTCTTTATCTCACTTGTTATAGTTGTATATTCATGGTTTCAGGTCTCTGTTACGCAGGATCCCCGTCATTGGACGTAATGACAAAGTTTCCCAACCTTTTTTGCGCCAAGATAGTTACTAAGCTAAATTTCGACAAATGTTATAATTAACCATTGTTACATCCAAGAATAGAAATCTTTAGCAGACTTACTATCTGTACATGTAAAGGATGCTTATACCTTAAAAAAAAAATAAAAATTTTTTTAATGTAGATAAATGATTGACCATCAATATTATATGACTCAACCATCTCCTTTATTGCTCTAATACTGTTTGATCTTCACTAAGCATAGAAATATTCAATCTCCAAAAGAATTGTTCATTGCAAATTTCCTCCAAAAATAATGTTTAGTTTCATTATTTTTAATTTTACATAATGGTGGACCAGAAAGATCTATAAATCTAAAACCTAGTTTTTAGTTACAAATCTTATGTTCTACTTAGAAAAAAATCAGAGAAAAATCTAATTTTATTTGGAAAATGCTAAGTCTTCAGCAACTTTTTAAAAGTTATATATGTAGCATAAAACTTTTTTTTTAAAAAGATCAAAATGACTTTCAAATGAAATAATTTATAGCAATTCATGTAGGTCACCATAAAAGGATAGGAAAAGAGCAAGAAGCAGATTCACAAAATTTCAGCTCTGGGGAAATGCAGATTAGAAATGAATTGCTGACAAGGCTTGCTTTTTTTTAATTTGGTAAAAATTTGGTCATTTAAAGAAAATCTAAAGTTGACGCATGCTCTTTGTAAAATTGCATTAAAATATTTTAAAGCAAATACTGCAAACTTAAGGGCAAATAAAACCTCCATAAAACAAAATGCACATGCATATCCCCCACCTCAAAAGGGTAAGACATTATAACTCAAAAGCTCAATCCAACACAACTTACAAAATAAAGGAAAAAGAAAAAAAAAACCAAAAAAAAAAAAAAAAAAAAAAAAAACAAACAATTCTACAATAGGCAATCAGTGTTTAGGATTTTAGTGCCTAAAATCTTCAGAGATTTTAAAGACAAAAAAAAAAAAAAAAAAAAAAAAAAAAAAAAATGAAGTCAAAAAAGATACTCACGAATGCAACCCATGCACACCACCTTCTACTTGAGCAGCAGAAGTTCGGCGTTCAAATTTAAGTTCACCAGAATACATCATAGATCTGAAATCAAAATGTGAATATCAATAAAATGTTTCCATAGCAACATTTGTAAGAGTAGCCAATTTTATATTTAATGGCAGTGAAAAATCTAGATAGTTTTGAAGCAACATAAAATATACTTATCCAAAATTTTTTATTTAATCAGGTGTAGATTTTTAAAGCCACTAAGGGCTTACTTAGTGTGAAAGAATATGAAAAAAATGAAAACATTACGGAGAGAGAGAGAGAACTGTAAAATAAAATTAGGACAGAAGATAATGATTGATCTTCAAAAATGTAAATGCAATGTCAAAGTAAGAAACCAGAAAAGAGTACCACAAGTGAAGAATTATATTTTGATTAAAAGTCAATTGCTGGCAGAATATTATCTATCAAAAAAAAAAAAAAAAAAAAAAAAAAAAAAATCTAAATCATTTTCATTTCTGGCTGGTTTGTAGTTTTTATCTGGAATGTTCACCACCACCATTACAGTATAGGATAACTGTTACTTACCGAAGAGCAGAAAGACTCTTGGCACCAATATCTTGGCAGCCATGCTGGATACCAGATATTAAGTAAGGAACAAACTTGTTGATGGAACCTTTGTCCACTATGGAGCCAGATACACCCTGAGCCACTTTTAGTTTATCACTTTCACTGAAAGAGGAAGAAAAGGTTTTAAAAAGATATTCTGTAAAAATTGTATTAACTGAAGAGATAAAACAGGACTATAAAACCCCAAAACTGAAGCATTGTAAAAACTCATTCCTTTATAATCTATAAGAACCAATTCACACTGGCTATTAAACACAGCCTGTGTATGACTTTGCATATGTGTATGTAATGTACAAGTGTGTGTGAATGACTTACATGTGCTTGTGTCATTTAATGTATGCACAAGCACAGAATTTGACTAAGTTTGAAATACGTCATTGGAATAAAACATTCACCCCTTCTTGACTCAGTCTGGACAAACCACACACACAAAAATTGAAATGGTATCGATGTCACAACAGATAATTTTTCTGTCTAGCAATAACACCAGGATAACAGGGAAAAAGTCGTTATTCATAATTCCTCTATTAAATATTATAATTTACATAGATTTAGATTTGAAATTTGCTACTCTGGCCTTCAGTGAAGCAACAAGTACTGAACTAGTTCATTCATAATCTGTATAATACTTGAAAAGTTTTGAAATAAGATTCATAAAAACTTTGCAAGTAAGCCACAGATCAAAACACATGGATTTTGCTAAAAATTGAATAGTATTGAAAACTACAAGTAAATAATTGAAATTATAGAACTGAAGTTATACAGACAAAATTTACCTGAAATATCTACTTTGGCTGCTACGGTGTTTCTCCATGGCATCCAAGGAACCCATGCCTCGATATTTTTTAAGGCGGACCCCATCAGCAAAGAAATACTCTCCTGGTGCTTCAGTAGTTCCAGCTAACATAGAACCCATCATAACTGTAAAGGAAATTTGGAAATTTAATTTTATATTGCATGAACTATGAAGTAGTATCTTATTTGAGAAATGTATTCTTTTCTTTAAAAACGATGCAATATAAGCTAATCAAAATCTTACCTGTTGACGCTCCAAGAGAGAGTGCCTTAATACAATGGCCGACAGTGGAAATGCCACCATCTGCAATCACAGGAATGCCAAAACGTCGAGCATACTCAGCTACTTTGTAAACTGCTGTACCTTGAGGGCGACCTACAGCCATTACTGAAATTTAACAAAAACACCCATTAAGAATAAATTCCATTTGGTATTTTAAATGAATACCATCCACCTGTCGTGTGTGTGTGTGTGTATATATATATATATACATGCATGCATATGTGATTAAAAAGGAAGAATGGTTACCTTCTTGAGTAATGCAAATTGAACCACTGCCCATTCCAACTCGTAAGGAATCAACGCCAGCATCAATAAGATTTTTAGCCTGAGCTGCAGTCACAACTGAAATAAATAAAAACCATTTTATAACTACATATTAGACTATTAGCAATCAAATATTTTAGAAGAATTAAAAAGCAATATAGAATGCAATTTCTTTTAGCAAAGGGATAAGACTGCAGTTTTTTTTGTTTGTTTTTAAGTCGTAAATTCTCAAAGAAACAGATTCCACTTAAGGTATAGAGCAACAGAGACAATGTAAAAAAAGAAAAGGGAAAAAAAATAATCTTACCGTTTCCACCTACAATCTGTAAATCTGGATATTTCTGTTTAATTCCTCGAATCATGTTAATTTGAAAGATAGAGTTACCTTGAGATGAATCCTGGATGAAAAGAAATTAATTTAAACTAAGAATTGTTCATTAATTGTACAAACATTCAATTTTAGTGACAACATTTTGACCAAATGAATTATTACAGACTTAACATTAAAAATGTAAAATTGTATATTAAAAATGAATAATTTAGAAATAAATAAAAAATAAAATAAAAAATAAAATAAAAATAAAAAATAAAAATTACATCATTGATAAATTTTTGAAGATTAGACTTTCAAAATATTTCAAACTAAAACTTTCAAAAGAAAGAAAGAGAGAGAAAAAAAGAGAGAGAGAGGGAGAGAAGAGAAAAGTGAACTTACTAGTACTACAAAATCGACACCGGCCTGGACAAGGAGATCTAATCTCTCATAATCACAATTATGTGTGCTGATGGCAGCCCCAACAAGAAGCTGTTTCCTAGAAAAGAAAAATAATAAGTGAGCTTACACCAAATGCTTATTCTTTTAAATTAAGTTTTTATTTTCTGTACAACTAAATTAAATTTTTCAGAAACACTTGAAAATTCTTTGCATATTAAGAAAAAGCAAAAAAGAATTTTTCACTGTCAACTTACTTTTCATCTTTTGATGCTAATGGAAATTCTTTGTTCTTTTTTGTGTCTGTGCGAGCTATTAATGCTACTAACTCCCCTTCTTTATTGATGATTGGTAATTTACCTGTAATAACAAAAATCAGAGTTCTAAAGAAAATATCTGAATAAACAAAATGGGTATTGTATCTAACTGGAAAGGGTAAAGTGCTATACAAAAGAAAAAAAGTCATACTATGACAGGTATATCATTACAATTGAAATCAAACTAGTATTTTTTATTGCTAATCACAAAGTACAAAATAGATGGAAATCTGGATACAAACCTTTTTTACTTTTCTGTAGAATTTGGTTAGCTTCTTTTAAATTAACTCCTTCAAGAGCCACAATGAGATCTTCTCTTTTGGTCATAACCTGCAACAGAACAAAAATGGTGAAAAAGGCAAAAAAAATATTACTTTCACACATGCATAAACAAAATGGCAGTTATACAAACAAAAGTATTGTTGTCCCAAATTTATAAATTTAAAGTTACATCTTCAGTTATTTTTTTTAAGCATTCCAACATCAATTTACACTTTCCAGGTATTAATTCACTAATTACATTTTTGACAAGATTTGAGAAAAAGTAAATTTTCATGCACAAAGCCAACTTACCTCATGTAGTTTTGTGTGATATTGGTCCATAGTGAGAAAGTCAATGTCTCTTTGAGTAACAAGCCCTACAAGGAGTTCACCCATGTGACCTTTCTCTGTTATTGGAATACCAGAGAATCCAAATTTCTTTTTAGCTTCTACAACATCTCTCACTGTGTGGTTTGGTGACATCACAACCGGGTCCAGAATGAATCCTTGTTCATATTTCTGACAGTAAAAAAAAAAAAAAAAAAAAAAAAAAAATTTTTTTTACATTTCTTAGCAGTTATAATTTTTACAAGCCTAAAGAGTGTAATAATATACACAAAGTAAACACAAACCTAATACCATATGTAGATTGTATTTCTAATCTAGGTTCTCTCAACTTTTCTGGTCCAGCATTTTTCTATCTGCTACCATTCATTTGTGAATTTGCAACTAGAGATGATCTATATGGGTTGAATTTAATTGAGCAATTCTTAAACTTGTTAAAAATTGATGTTTAAAAAAAAAAATCAACAATTTAAAGCCAAATTGAAGAACTTTAACAATTTTTAACATTTTACCATAAAATTAGACAAATAGTGTTTGATTCCTAAATATTTTTAATGTAACCAATTAAAAACAGTCAGGTAATTTTCATTTGTCCGTATATTATACAAAATAAGTGATATTTTATTCTCTGCACTGCTAAGAAAAAAAAAAGTTAAATTTTAATACATAAGCAGTCAATGTTTTGGGGCATTTTCTATAACCTAGCAAGTTTCCAAGACTAAAGTGATATAACCATATAGGCTTTGTTTTTAACCATTATCAATTTTCCGATTTATTAACACAACTATCATTAGATTTTACAAATACAATGAAAGACTTTTGTTGACTACCTACCACTAGACGGATTGTTGATCATATCTACTAACAATTGTGGCACAGCATTTGCAATCTAGAAATGATCACAACTAATTCAGCCATAAGAGTTTACAGAAAAACAGTACTTAACAACAAACTATTTTTTGTAAGACTATAAGGAATAGAATATGAGAAAGAAAAAAAAAAAATCTATGATTTTCCATAATCTTGAGAATATTTTAAAAATCTACAATATTTTAGTGTTTGTATTTATGATTTATTACAACAAAGACATTTTTTAAGTTTCAAGAAGTCAAAATTTAATAAAAAGAGTAGCAGGAGGAGAAGAAATAATGAAAAACAAACTCACTTTGACTTTCCTCACTTCATTTGCTTGAAAGTCTGGTGTACAATTATGATGAATGACACCAACACCACCACAAAGCTGTTAAAAAGAAATAAAGATTACAAGTGACTAACACTCAAGTCGGATTCATTTGTCAGACAGATTAAATTACAAGACAAAGGGAGATGTGAATTTGTGATGATAAAATAGAAAACATTAAATACTTACTGCCATGGCAATAGCCATCTGTGACTCCGTTACTGTGTCCATAGGAGAAGACACTAAAGGAGCTTTCAGCGTAATTTTTTTGGTCAGGGCTGATGTCAAATCCTGTACAAGAGACAAGTTAAATAAGTTTCTTACCAATTTTTAAAGTTATTTTTATAGAGAGAGAGAGAGAGAGGAGGAAGAGAAAAAAAAAAAAAGACACTTTAATGAATGCACATTCAAGCAAATAATCTAAAAATTTAAAAACAATCTACCATTGAAATTTTTTTTGAAATGTTACAGACCTGAGAAAACTTGCTAATTTAAGAATCTCTAAAAGTGAATATAAATAGAATTTATTATATTTAAAGTTTGGTCTATACCATAAGAGTATAATTACCATACAATGTCTCAAGTAAAGCTGATTTTATAACCACATTAAGAAAAATGTAACTGATAAGTGAGAAAGCTAAAGCAGCATATATATCTATTGTCAGTAAAGAAAAAAAATGCATTAACTTTTTAGAAAGAGTGAAGGCACATATCTTCCTTGAAAGAACTTCTAAATTCTGAAGTAGTTAAACAAAATGTTTAACTTATTACAATGATCTACACAAGCAGTAATTGTTACTTAACACAAAACAATTTTTATTTAAAATAAAAAAAAGTAATGTAATGCTTGCAAAAAAGTGCTATCTTAAAATAACAGCACAGACAATAGCTATTTAGAACATAGTTGACTAGCATTGAAAAGAAAATTATTTTTATCCTATAACTAATAATGTTACCTAGCATTGTTAAAGCTTCAAGGAAATTCATTTACCATACAACTTTTTATTACAGATAAATGACTATTTTGTTTAATATCTTAAAATATAAACCCTTTTGTTTTACTATTTTAAGATGCCCATTTTATAGGTCAATAACTAATGCTCCATGAATTACTATTAAAATCAACAAAAAATACCTAAAAAGAGACACTATTTAGCAACAAGATTAGTTTTATGCAGTGTAATGCACAGTTTTAGTTAAAAGCCAAAAGTAAAAGAATTCCAACAATCTTTTCAATACAGGCAAACAACTATTATTTACCAGTCTATTTTTGTCTGGAAGACTTCCTACTTCCATCCAATTTGCGGCAAAAGATATTAAATAAGATGCCTGTAGGGCAGACAAGATTTTAATAACAAAGTGTCAATTTTAGCTACAGAATACACTGACCAAGCAAGAAGATTAAATTGTTAGAAAAGAATCAACAGGTAAACTGATCTGACAACCCCCGCCCCCTGTTTCCACTACACAGTGGCAAGAAAGAAAATTGCAATAAGAGGAAAATATGGAGAGAGAGAGAGCGGGAGGGAGTCTGTAATTCCTAATATCTTTAAGTTCTTCATAGAAACTATTTTTATTCCTTTCAGCTCTTCCAAGGTCGCTTTTTATGGAATAGAAGAGATTAAAGAGCTATGGCTGTTAGTAGATTAGACTCATCCCTACCAATAAAATAGAAAAATAAAATAAAATGCAGAAAATTATCCTTTACAAACAGAAAGCCAAATCCAGAACAAATATTACAAGTTTCTATGGCATAATGCTATAGAGCAATAACATTTCCTCTCAGCTGGCAAATTAAAGCAGTTTTAGTGATAAAGTCATAAATATTAAAAAAAATTTCAGTAATCTTTTTTCAACACAGGCAAGAGAGTTACTACTTACACTTTAATAGATTGTATAACATCCAGATATTTAACAACCAAGAGAATGCCATTGAACATAAACCCTATTATGATTTATTACTATTCATCTGCTATAAATCACAAAATTGCTAAATCAACCATAAGATTTAATTTAATCCAAGACCAAGAGATTAAAAAAATACCAATTGAAATTGTGACATCAGAAAGAAATTGACCAAAAGGAAGATAATGTTAATACCAGACATAAATTTCTTCAATGTGAAGACAATTTTAGCATAGGCAATATCTTAACATTGGTAAAAATGCAACTCAATTGCAAGAACGTTTTGCGCAATTTATAGAGAAAATTCCTGTGAATGACTGAACATGTCAAAAGTGGGTTGAAAAGTTTCTTTTGAAGATTTCCCATTGAACAATGTGACACAGCCAATTTCAATCAAGTGATGCATTACTTGAGAATAAGCAATATTGTACATGGGAAAGCTTACTCAAACTATTCAAGCAAAATTAAGCTCTACTAATCATTCCAAAAGCCAGTCCTCATATAAAAACTGTGATTGTATACTGTTGAATTGGAAGGGAATACTACTCCTGATTAGACCAACTGCAGGTAACAACAAAAAAAATGTTTCGAATTAAAAAAAAGAACAATAATCCATCAAAACAATGCTGCAGTTTTAGTTATAAGCCAAAATTTCTTACAAGTCAGCTAGGAAGCTTTTACTTATCCACCACTAGCAGGGATACATGGCGTTGCTCAGAAGATCTCTGAATAATAGCTTATTTCACAATTTATTGATGTTTTTCGGCCATCTTATGGAAAATAATTTTTTTTAAATCTTTAAAAAAATAAACTTCATTGATTTTTGGTTTGTTACAAAATAACAAAATTTAGGAAAATACCACACTACCAATACCATGCTGGGGTGGAAGTCTCATTTAAAAGACACTATTTTTCAATTTAAATACTGGCATAAATACTCTGTTAATGTTAAATCAAACTTAGGTAAAAGTTCATTGTTTTTCAAATTATTATTAATAAAAAAGTAAATGAACATAAGATATATTTAAACATTCAATGTAATCATTTTTTCAAGCAAAACTATAGCAAGCCTTACTTCGAAAAATTATTTATTTTAGAGGGGGAATTTAGATTTTTTAAGTAAATAAAGTTCTATTTTAAACATTATATTAGCAAACATTTCTCTGTAAATGAAGTTAATTACTATTTTGTAAGAGAGTAGAAGCAAGCAAGATACATTGAGAATTTAGTTTTGAAAAGTGATTGTTTAAATTTCAAGTTATATTTGTATTTGAAAAGAAAAAACTTTAGTTAATAAAAATTAGGAGAGACAGACATGACTTACAACCAACATTAGTCATGGGCAAAATATTTTGTAGATGCTCTGTTTCTATGCTCTTTAGCATAGTTTATTACACGAAGCTTGTAGGCAACAGTGTAGCTTAACCTCTTTCTTGTTATATCCGAAGGAGTGAAATTTAGTCAAAAATTTTCCTTTATATATCATCTGTACAACCTGCATCTTGTAAACATCTTCATGGAATAATTAGGATATAAAAATTCTGATTGTATTTATACCAATGCAACCGGAAGTTATCGCAAGAAAAATATTAATGAAACAAATATATAACTTGAATTTATTGCATATAATTTTAGTGAAACAAAGTACTAATATTAAACATGATGAAATTAATATAATGAATATTATCAATGATAACAATTTAATCTGCATAATAGCCTTTTAAATAATGACAATAGATATGAAAGTTAGTCTAACGTCTAAGCTCATAGGAGTTGCCAGGTAGCTAGTTTCAACCAACTATCACAAATTTTAAACCTACATATGGTATATAAGACGTAGGGGAATTTTAAGATATTTTTAGTAAAAAAAAAAAAAAAGAAAGAAGTGCACCTAATATGCCGGCAAATATGGTAATTGTTTGGTGAGAAAGAAATGTTCTAGGAACCTGATTAATATAGGTGGGAATCAAAAACTAATTACTCTATCCATGGCAAAAAGAGTAAACCATCTTTGTGGATAGAGAAAATCCTGTAAAAACCAATAATAATCCAATAACTCTTAAAAGAGGAGAGAATAAGTTTCAGTGATAAAATGATAACTGTTCCAAAACACTGTCTCCCCTTTCATCATTAAAGATGGCAATATCTAGTATTTTCCATCCTTATTAGTGAGTATTAAAGATATTGTAAAGGTTATAAGTTTTATAAGAGGGTATCAAAAAGTTCCTGGACAACATGCTGTGATTGTACCATTTCACAGAAACATGTGTACAGTTACCAATCTGACTCAGCTGGCCAATATTATTTGTCTTCTAGTATTCAAGATTTTAAAAATGTCATAACAGCTCTGCAATCTTTACAAAAGCTGACTAATGTGAATAATGTGTCAAAGTTAAATTTTGTGTGATGCTCAGCAAATCTAGTAAAGAAAAATTTGAAAAGCTTCACTGTGCTTTTGGAGAACAATCTTTAAGTTGAAAACAAGTTTATGAATGAAAAATGAATTTTAAAGTCAAGTGTTTGTTCAAGATAAACTTTCAGAACTAACAACAAACAGTGACAGGAAAGTAGTTTGAATTCATTCATGAGTATCATTGGTAAATAATTCATCAGAATCTCAGATGATTAGAATCAGTTATAGTCTTGTAAGAGATCTTCATAGAAAACCTGAACAAATATTGTGCAGTTTGTGCTCCTGGGTGAGATTGCTGTTTGTCCCCAAGGGGTATGTTTGAAAGAAGGTAGCAGTCAAATTTAAACAATGCTTAAAATATATTACAGCAATAGTATGTTTTTAAGTCCTAGTCCAGAAACTTTCAATATTTTAATGCCCAACATATGGTCAAGAACCATTTGTAAGCATTTTCCATTTAATTAATTTGCTTTATAAGACCTTAAATACTCACCACTTCTTCAGAGGCGAAGTCAATAAAACCGGGTAAGATAAGAAAGTCACTGAAATTAGAATAAAAAATATTTTTTTTTTTTTAAAAATAAAAAATAAAAAATAAACTTTTAAGAGACTTTTAAGATTAATAATTAAAAAGAGAAAAAAGGATTTTAAATTGGAGATTAAATGGATGAGAACACAAGAAATAAATATTTTTCTTAGATATTTCACTGTTAGATATTTGGTAGTTAACCATATCTTTTTTTTAAAAATATTTTTAGCTAAATAAAAAGAAAATAATGTAGAGATACTTTAGTCTTTAAATTTTTTATAGTCTTAATAAGCACAGACTAGGGCTGCTGACTAACTTTTCATCATCATCCCAGAACCTTCCCGAAATCAAAATATTAACTTCATTTATATTTTAGTAGCATAAACGTACCATCAAAATGTTTAAGAAATAAATTCAAAAAGCTAAAATATTAAAGTTTTAAAAATGAATAAATACAAAAACATTAAATTTTTCTGTAGTTTTTATAAAAATCCAAACTATTTTCAAACATGTTGAATCAACTTGAATAATTTTACACACAAATGTCCTTAATTTTCCTGCTCAGGGTAACTTCTATAATCCCAACTGTTCACAATCAAATTTTATAAGTTTTTATCAAAACAAAAAATGTACTTACATTAAAAGCTCACTACTAAGTGAGAAGTAATTTTTTTTATTTTATTTTAAGAAATTAGTTGATTTTATAATATAATAGAATTTTAAATAAAAAATTTTCTACCATGCACAAAAAACACACAACTGTCCCAAACTAATGTTTTATTGCCCACTGGACAATGTTAATTTTGAGCCCTGGCAGGGACAACCTGATTATCCCAACATTACCTTTTATAATTATACTTATAATTTGCAATTTAGACAAGTTTTTGCTTCAGTAAGAAGATATACAATAGGGGAAATAAGTATTTCATCCCCTGCTGATTTTCTGAGTTTGCCACCTTACAAAATTACGAAGGGTCTATTATTTTCAGGGTAGGTCCGTCTTGAAAGTGAGAAATAGAATATAAAAACACATTTCTTTTTTTATTGAAAAAAAAAAAAAATATTTCACCCCCTACCAACCAGCAATCATTCAGGTCCCACGGACTGGTTATGTGACCAGGAGGCATATAGACTAGTCCTATTACTCAATTACTCCTCCTAATCAAGTACTCATTACCTGTATAAAAGACACTAGTTTACAGAATCCTTCAAGGAATCAGAATCTAATCTCTCCATAATGGGCAAAACAAAATTGTCTAAGGACACCCGGGACAAAGCTGTATACCTGCACAAGACTGGAATGGGCTACAAGACGATTGGCAAGCAAAGTGAGGAGGAGTCAACTGTTGGTGTGATAAGAAAATGGAAGAAACACCAATTAACTATCAATCTCCCTCAGTCTGGATCTCCACGCAAGATCTCCCATCGTGGAGTGAACCTGATGATGAGAAACATGAGGAAACAACCCAGAACTATGCAGCAAGAGCTTGTTGATGATCTAAAGGCAACTGGCACCACAGTCACCAAGATGACCATTAGTAACATACTATGTCGTAGTGGACTGAAATTATGTAGTGCTCACAAGGTCCCTCTACAAGGTACATGTACAGACCCATCAGAAGTTTGCAAATGAGCACCTGGATAATTCAGAGGAGGGTTGGGAGAAAATGCTGTGGTCAGATGAGACTAAAATTGAGTTTTTTGGCATCAACTCAATTCGCCATGTTTGGAGGGGGGGAAAAAGAGCTGACTTGGACCCCAAGAACACCATCCCAACCATTAAACATGGTGGTGGAAACATTATGCTTTGGAGCTGTTTCTCTAAGGGGACAGGATGACTACACCAGGTTGAGAGAAAGATGGATGGGGCCAAATACAGGGAAATCTTGAGTGAAAACCTCCTTTCCTCAGCCAGGATACTGAAGATGGGTCGTGGATGGGTGTTCCAGCATGACAATGACCCAAAGCATACAGCTAAGGCAACAAAGAAGTGGTTGCTCAAGGAGAAGCACATTAAGGTAATGGAGTGGCCTACTCAGTATCTGGACCTTAGTTCTTTAGAGAATCTGGATTTGGAGAAGATCTGTAAAAACTTGGTAACCAACTACAGGAAACATCTGGCTGCTGTGCTTGCCAACAAGGGTTTCTTCAAATACCAAGTTATGTTTTGCTATTGGGTGAAATACTTATTTTTTCAATAAAAAAAAAAAAAAAAAAGTATGTGATTCTCTAAAAGATTTTTTATATTCTATCTCTCATTTTCAAGATGGACCTACCCTGAAAATTGTAGACAGTTCCTATTATTGTAAGGTGGCAAACTTAGAAAGTCAGCAGGGGATGAAATACATATTTTCTCCACAGTAGATACAGGAAAATGTGTTTTTACTCTAATTATCTAGTTCTAGATATACAACAGAAAGTTGTGGTATAAAATATATAATAAGCCAAGATGAACAAGGTCTGTATAAAATAGTTTGGGGATTTAACAAGAAAAAAAAAATCCATTTTATGAATTTTCAGATTAGGAAAAATATTTTCTAAATTGCCAAGAGGTTCAGTGAATTGGTGAAAAACCAGACCAGTTTCAAGAAATTTATCCCGCTTCAAGATACAAGTTAGGATTTCCAGGGTATCACATCTTACAAAGATTTAATCATTTTAATTAGTGTTCAAGAGAAGAGCAACTTATTAAAAGAAGGGAATTGGTGTTGCCACTTTTTGATTTAGTATTAAACTTTTTCTTTTTCAATCTCATATTATACTTGAGTCTTTATAACATACTGAAGATTCAATTTGAACAAAGTGCATCAATTTCCATCAAGTATTACTTAAATACTAGAAAAACCCATGAAAATTTCACAGCTTTCCTATTTAAGTTTTCTGATAAATCTTAACTCTTAAGTTGATGACTGAATAAGCATGGTAAGTTCTATGACAAAATATCTGTAGAAAATCCTTACCATGTCATTAAATATGAACTTAACAACTTTAACAAAATATTGCAATAACAACCATAAACTTGAATACTGGTTGTTATTTTAAGTGGATAGAAATTAAAAAAATTTGAAATCAACAACTTTTCATTTCACTGAAACAGCAGTTAAACACTTCTATCTGCCCTTCATTCATTCATTTTCTCACTGAAATCAAGCCATGTCTCCCACCTCTTTCAACATGATCAAAACAGAATAGTCCATTAAACACTTCTATCTTTTATTTCTTTCTAGCCAAATCTACATCTTACAAACATTCTTAATTCAGAAGATTATGCTATTCAATTTATGGTAATTGGATTTTTGATATTTGCCTTACACAGCTTCCATTGTACAATATTGTGCATATGAAAAATGGCATGTTTATCAGTCACCATCAGTTCTCTGCCTTTTGACTGAGATCAAAGTTATATCCGTTATCCACTTAATCTGATTCTCTCTCCACACATCTATCTTCCTTTTATTTTCTCACTGAAACCAAGTAATATCTTTCCCCACAATCAAAATGCAGAATAGCTCATTATTTACAAGGTTACATAAGTAACACTCATGCTAACAAATGGAGGGACAAGTACAATTACAACAGGATTGTTTTTACATATTTTACTACCACAATATCATGCATTAGACACCTGTCTAAATATTTTATGGGCCAGGACTATAGTAATCTTAGAAAATCTTTGTCTTCAATATATAAAAAAATATACTTTATATGAAAAATTTCAAATAGCAATGATCGCAGCCACATCTCGGATTTTGAATTAAAGGATAGTTATACAAAATTTTTAGGTGTTTCTTAACCTAGCAAATACTAGGTTATAAAACAAAGCTTTTACTAAAAATAAAAAAATTCACTGATATCTACAATCAGTAACATCTCCATGAACATGTCATTCATACATTTAGACAAGAGACATGATAAGGTGCCTTGTGTTACTAAAATTGAAGTCTCAGAGCCCATACTGAACTCCAGGATACCTGATAAATAGTAAATTCTGTCTGAATTTCTGGGATGAGGAGTTATTATTTATGCTATATGTGTACTATTGTCCTCGTGTTTGTTGTTATCATGTTTTGGCCATTGTGCCCTGACCTTCATCAGCTACATGCAGATCTACTAGAAATTCCAAACTGAACCCTTTATTTAATCTACAGAGGTGGGCTGTTGTTGTCCCACTGACTATGTATCATCTAGTTCTTATTTTAGTACTGCTTGCCCTGTTTCTACAGAGTCCAAGTACACAATTCCCAGCCCGAGGATTGTACTCCCAATTACTGTGATCAAATTCAATTCTCTGTGGAGAACTTACTTAAACATAACATGCCTGCTGACGAGTGATGTTGCTGCTTGTCATGCTTGGCTGTACTTGCTGAAACTTTTTTGTTACAGCTGCTGCTGCTGTTAAAGTCTTGCTGTCATTTGTCTTTCTTTATTAGCAGCTCCCATATCATTATTTCTATGCTAAGCTTACTAAGGAGGTCTTCATAGCCTAGCATATTCTTTCAGACGTCTAACTATCCAGTATTCTTTCTTGGCCACTTTATTCCAGAGGGGCTGATGACTTATTTCCATACATGATCAGCCATGACTGATTTCACTGCCTCACCCCTTTATATTCTTTGCCACAACTGAAAGGAATGAAATACATGGAATTCTTGGTTATGTTCTTCCTTGTGCCAGGCTTTACTAGGCAGAGATTAGTTATTCTGAAGGTTATGCTTGATGCAGATCATTTTATCTTAGTATGTGTCTGGGTCACATGATTTGCCTGTAAGTACCTGGATCAACATACACCTGATGAAGACTGGAGGGTACAACAGCTGAAACATGACAATAACAATGATGAGGACAATAGTCCACATGTAAATAATTATATGCAATAATTTATTAAGCCCAAATGTACAGCATTTGATGGCATATAACACACTTCACATTTAATATTACAGAATTAGGTTACCTACAAGCACAGGTAGTCTACAGTGTCTGGGTAAACACTAGCCTATCAGATACCTCATTTTGTATACAAATCCCAAGTGGGGAAAAAAAAAAAAAAAAAGTAGAAGGTACACACCTTCAAACCATCTTTTCTAATGAATTTCTCTATCTCCAGAAATTTTTGGGATGATTAACAATGTACTTGTTTAATATTACAAAAAGGTTATATTGCTTCAGTTATTTAAATCTTAACTGTTTATCAGGTACACAATCCTGAAGGAAGACAAGAACTTGAATAAAGCAGTTGACTAAATAGAACTGATAAACATACAGCTAATAATTATGGTGGCAAAGAATTAATTCAAAACCTATGAATAACAACTAATAATTTAAATAATTGCCTATTATTTAGGTACTTCCACTAATTCATGATAGCTATAGTTTAAAATGAATTTTTCTAAACAAAAAATCTTTCTTGAAGTTTTAGTTTTAATTTCAAGTTAATAGCTTAAATTTAATATTTGCAATAAGTAAAATACTTGACTATTTCAAAACTAACTTAAAAAGGAAGCAGTTTTTTTTGCTCAAAAATGTGGATTTAGTTCCATTTTAGTCTGCATTTACTGCAATGTAATTCTTTATTAAAAACATCTTCCAAAAATAAAATATACCTTCTGAAACTTTATTTGAGGAATATTAACTGATTCAAAGTATAAGTAATCTGATTTTAAACAAATATTATTTACTTTACAGTACACTTATCACAGAAAGGCATTTTTTTTATCAACAGTAGTTGTTTATATAAGATGTTTGCAGGTATGACAAATTGTTATTTATCTACTGTCGTTTTATGAGGGCTTTAGGTGTTAAAAAAAATTGAATTAACATGAGTGCCTTTTATATGTAATTTTTAAGCACTCGGTAATCTTAAAAATTTAAGAAAATATTCTCCATAATCTAATGTTTTATTGAATTTTAAATATTTTTGGCTGTAAATTTACTATAGTTATATCACTCTTATTTGTCTGCTTGTCCATATATAAAAAATAAAAAAAAAATCAGCACATTTATACACATAAAATTTTTTATTAATTTTTGTAAAGTATTGATGTTTGATTTGTACAGAGGTTGTCCATTTATGATTAGTAAATATAGTTTTTACTTAATATCTAAAAGGATGGAATCAATACAGAATTTTAGAAGATTTAAAAACTTAAATTCTTCTAATTAAAATTTTTTTTAAATTCTAAAAATCCATTATTCATGGAAAAAATTTTTTTCTTAATACAGTAGTGTATTTAATATATCTTATTTATAAATGCAATTAAAAGCTTTTCCAATTTAATAATGCGACACTAAAATTTCCTAGTCTTTTGTGACACCACTGACGCGCAAAAAAAAAAAAAAAAAAAAAAAATTAAAGAAAATTTTGAATGTGCTAGAAATTATTAAAAAATTTAATAAAATAATACTTTGGTCTTCCCTCTTAATGATAAATATTATTTTGACAATAAAACTTTTTATCAAATTTATGTCCTTTTCCCCATCATGGCATGCTGTTTTTTTCAGTGAATTATTGGCAGTACCTGCTATTGCACTAGACCTGGCTTCAATAAACAATTCAATTGTAATTAAGTCGAATATATTTAACAGATGATAAAGTAGTAACAATATTTCAACTATAGTTACTCGATTGTGCAATGAGGCCTAAGGTGTACTTATCACTTATCAAAATACTGTGACGGGATTGCATCCCTATTTTAGTCAACAGATATTTTGTTTTTTATTATTGAAGTTGTTATCTATCGCCAGGATTGTGTGCTCGGTAAATGCGAAGTATTTTCTTAAATATTGAAGAACTCAATTACTCCTCCAGAATCAATAGTTAAATTAAGATTTTGAGTGAAATAATTATCAGTGAATTAAGCACGTGCTAAATGGCCAATCAGCATATGGTTAGAACATGCTATCAGCACATGGTTAGAATAAGTAAATCACAGAAAGAATGTCATTATGTAACTTTCCACTTACAAGCACACCTAGCTGATACATTGGCAGCTCTCCAAAATCTAATATTGAAAGCGGCATGCTCGCATCTCGAATGTACAACGTGGCAGCAGAAGCATGCCAACTATTACACTTCACGCCAAGTGGTCGAAACCCAAATGTACGCATGCGACACCACCCCACCTATAAAACCCCCTGCATCAGTCTATCCCACTAGAAATAACTTAATTACAAACTTGAAAAACAGCCCTATTCATATAAACTGACAAGCAATAAGTTAACAGAACTTATATGAACACCAAAAAAAGATGGTATTAAAAACAAATAGGAAAATGGCTCTTCGTGAAAGTAAAAGTACAACAATCCAAAACGTGTGCCCAAATCAAGAGATCTTGAAGCACATTCTTCAGTTTAGCTTTGAATTCTCGTGTTTTACTAATGCTAAAGGGACCCAGACTACTATACTATTTCACTTCTAGCTAGATCGAGCCATGTCTTTCCCAAAGTGAAGGCAAACGACCTGGGCTTCAATTTGAATTGAGATCACACTATTCCATTTTCTGTGCCGATGAGTATTTTTTTTTTCAACCACAACTTCATTGCAAACACGAAAAAATAATGGTAGCCTTCACCAGCTCTAGTTTGCAAATCCAGCAAATAATCTACTTCAAATTATATTTTTAGTTTCCTATACCCCTTTTTTTAAGGGTTCTGGGTGACAGGATTACTTAGGGAATTACTGAACAAAATACTATCCAGTATTTCAAAGTTTTCGTTTTTTTTTTTTAAACTTCCTTTATCGGAGTGCCCATTAATTTAAACAGTAAATACGATCAGTTCTTTGAAAAGACTAATTATAATTAAGTCTTGTCATGAAACAATCAACGAAACAAAGTAACAACGTGATTGCTATTTCCTCCTCCTGTCTCGCAAAATCACCAGTAATCAATTATTTTTTTAATTTAACGATCGTTCTTTACTAAGTGAAATTAAGTTAAAGAAGTTAAAGAAATTAAAATAAAATTAAAAATAAAATAAATAAAAAACTGAAATCCTCAATTTGTTTTATTCTAATTCTTTTACAATTTTGTAAATAAAAATTAACTTTAAAAATTGAAAGAAAATAAAAAGTTCAAGTTAATTCATAATTTACATCGGAAATTCATTTTTTCCAATGACTATATTTTTCGAAGTATATACATATCTCTAAAGTTTAAAATGATTGCAAAAAAAGTTTTTGTAATCATTTTTTTTTTAAACTTTAGATGTCTTTTTTACTGCGTATTTTTTAAATATAAGCGGTAAAAAAGACTTATCCATACACGTGGAGGTATGTAAGTTATAATCTCTGAATCATCTACTTTAAACTAAGTTGTAAAAAGTAAAAACTTATTCCATTCTCTGAAAGATTAAGTTTTTTTCGAATCGTTGCTTTTTCAGTTTTATAACAAAAACAAAAAAAAAAGCCTGAAAAAATTACGGTCTTTGTGTTAAAAAAGAAAAAGAAATTGGGTACCACGTGTTCGTTTTTACTTTAATTTTCCTAAAGACTTGTTATCTAATAGTCTATCATTGAGAAAAAATTATAAAGTTACATAACTTTAAAATCAGTTTTCAATTAAACCACATTAGGATATCACAACGAAAAAAACTGCATAAAGGCGGCTGGCATTTTTTTTTTTTTTAAATGAACATTTTTTTAAAAGAAATAGCACAGAAACTAAAAGATCTCGTCACTCACTATTCAGACTCCGTTTGTTCAGCAATCATTTTTTCTTCATTTTCTTTTATCTGCGTATAACTGCAGAACTGATACGAAGACATGCTGCCAGATTAGGTGAGTTTCCGAGAGATAAGCCAGCCGTATATCGTACAAACCAGAAAAGACTCATGAAACAGGCGTATTGTTTTAAAATAAAAGTTCAAATTAAGTAAGACGCTATCGTTTTTTTTATTTTATTTTTGTTCTCCTCCTCCCCTCCCCACCCCACCCGGAAAGTTTCTTATTCAAAAAAATAAATAAATAAAAATAAGAGGAGGGGGCGCCTTTATTTAAAAAATTAAAATGAAACACAAATAGGAAATAAAGTCATTAATTTGTTTACTTACTTGTATGTAAGTCCGTCTCCATTGCCGAATAACTGTGCCCCAGTCAGACCATCATCGGGCACATAGCCGGTCCCACCAGTGATCAGGTAGTCGGCCATGCTGCAATACAAAAAACGGGCGATTGGTGTTGTGATATATACAGGATTATTCTTTTTACTTGGATGCAGGTCAAAAAAAAAATCGTTCACCCTCCTACAATAAATATGAGATCCAAACACTGACGTATGATAAGTGTTAATGATGAGGGCCGTAAGTTGATGTGAAGGTTTGCATGAATGGCGGGATACCTTTATGCCGAGTGTTCTTAGAGGTACCCTTACTTGGGAGAGTAAGAAACGCCCAAAGGAAAAAGAGGCAGGCACGACAAGGCCACATTTGTTGCTAATGTGACTTCTCGTCTTACTGCTACTACCTATGATTGTAGAAAGAGCAGCAGCTAAAAAGTTATTCTTATGATTAACGGGTTGAAAAGCTGATTGAGGCTGTAAGAAAAGAACGTCGGCGGCTTTTTTTGAGTAAAAACGATGCCAGAATCTGTACATCGTCAGCAGAGGTTACTTCCTCAGACGAAAAAAGACGATACGTGAGAAAGAGATAGAGATGTGAACGTTTCCCCCCCGATTCAGGCAGAAGAAAATCTAATATCATATGTAATAAGCCGAATACAAAAATACATTTGTTGATTATACTACAAAAAAGGTAATAGTTTCTATTTTAGTGACCAATTTAAAAAAAAAAAAAAAAAAATTATACTTTTTAACTTAAGTTTTTCGGATTAGAAAAAAATATGGCATCTGCAAAACTTCTGAAATTTAGCAAAAAAATGATCTTTAAGTAGTAGGGAATTGTGAAAAAAAATAGCGAACAGTAGTTCATTTTAGCTTCAAGGTCTTTTTTTTTTAACAAACATATGCGCGCCTTATTTATCTCCCTTGAATGGCACCAAATCCTTTTTTGAGTCTTGAGAGTTCTGACCTATCTACACCAGAAATAAAATGGAAAAATATCACACGAAATGCAATATAATTTATTTTAACTATCATTAGTAAAGTTTATTTTTCGTAAATATTTTTTTTTGTTTGAGGATCTACAAAAAAAGGTCAGTTCTCTGGAGGTAGAATGGTCAGAAAATTGTGATTTGGGTTGGGGAAAGGAAAACTTGTCACAAAAGACCCCTAAACAAGAATGGCAGCAATACACAGGACTTAAACACTAATTTACGAAAGAAAAAAAAAAAAAAGCTTAAAAATTGGCGCTAAAAGATCAAATTAAAAAAAAAAAAAACAACAAAGCCAATTAAACTTTATTCAAAATATTTTATAAAATTTTTATGGGGACGAAAGGATACGAAAACTGAACCCCTAGGTTACCTAGTCTAGGTAAGAGCTTCTCTTTAAAAGAAAACAAAAAACTTATAAGCACAAGAGACGTGCAAAAAATTTATTTTGTTGGTGGCTGTCAATAACTACAGTTCATCTGCTTCCCGCCAAATGTAAAGAAGCATTATGACGAGAGAGCCGCATACATAAAGGCTTCAAGGACAATAAAAGAAATGACGAACAAGAAAATAAATTAATACTACATGAATGAGAATAATTGTTCAATGACTATAAATTCCAACGATAACATTTCTTTTAAGTTTTAATGTGTACACTTGCAAGAACATGTAAAAAAAAAAAAAAAAAAAAGAATAGCACAAAATAAAATATACAACCAATTTTCAATTACTACAAAATTCCTTTATTTTTGTAGAAATGCAGATTATTTGACAAATTAATTGACTGAAATAGCAAATAAGAGGGAAGTTTTGTCACTTGTCCAATGCACACAATAAAAGTTAATGAACATGACTTACTTAATTATTGTAAGTTTCCATAATTTTTTTTTTTTTTTTACAAACAATTAAAAATGTGACTTCTGGTGGCAATCAATATGCAAACTCCCTCAGTAGAGATAGCAATGTTTTAATTTACATTACAGTACGTCTGAGATTGAAAAAAGAGAATTATGTTGCGTTAAAAGTTTTAAATACCAGCTAGCGGTGACGTCATGGTTTCCAAAAGCAACTTCAGTTGTAAAACATGACTCTCTCTTTGAATAGGGCACAGAAAAGGTTTGAGTTTCCAGAGAACAAACGTCAACCAGCATGGTAGAGTTACAACAACAATCCGAAACTCCTTTGATAAATTACAAAATAAATTAGTAAGTACAACTATACCTACCGAATTAAGCTTATCTCTAAGAAAAATATTTAAAAACTTCAGTCACACTGAATCAAGGACACTATACACCAAGTATTCTGTGGTTATCTAATTAAATTAATCGTTATTTATTATTTACAACATCTTTATTATAATTCCATTACTTCGTGTATCGTTTTATCACAAAAAAGAAAAACGATATACAAAACTTTTGTGCATACTATCCACAGAGTACCACGGGTCAGATTTAAAGAAATGATCACTTTTTCTTTACAATAGAGAATTTGAAAAAATGTCTACTCGTTTTTATTTCTGAAACTGGTGAATTTAAATATCAGTTTTTACTTTTTATTTACGGAAAATGCATTTCGGCCATTATTAATTCTTCATTTATTTTAAACGCATGATTTCATCTGGACTGTTTCAGAAGGAGTCTTCTTGTTCAAGAAATTTGTGAAGAGAGAATCAATATCTGGTTCCCGGAAAATTCGGTAATTTTCACAAGGTAGGAAAATACGGTAACTATGAAAAAAAAAAATACAAGAACTTAAATAAATCAATTTTATGGTAAATTTTCTTTTTAAGCCCCGCGCTAAATATCTTAAAATTTTCCCAAATCGTCATATTTCCGTGTAAATGTACGCGCTGAACTCGAAATAATTACATTTTGAAAACCTGCAGACTCAGTCGCGTTCAGCCGCCAGATAACTACATTCACTGCGGAACATTTTGCGTGCGGAAACTTAATTAACGGCCTTTTTACTGCTCTTAAACAGAGCTGATCTTACTCGTCTAAACTACTGCGCACTTAAATTGTGCCGGAAAGCGGTGACAAGTGTTTTTTTTTTATATAGTATACCCCTTTTTCTATGTAGAAATACAATGACAACTGTTGTAAAGCTTTTTTTAAATTAAAAATAATTAATGCGCAAAGTTTGCATGAACTTTGAAAAGAGCATGATTATTTACAAAATAATTTAAAAGAAAATCTTTAGTTTTTTTTTATTAATTTAAAAAGAAAGATTTACTATAAAAAAAAACAACACTTGACATCGCTTTCCAACACAACTTGAGTGCACAGTAATTTAGACGAGCAAGATCAGCTGTGTAAGAGCAGTAAAAAGGCTGTTAATTATGTTTCCGCGCGAAAAATGTTCCGCAGTGAATGTAATTATACAAGGCTAGTAACAGCTGAATGCGAACGAATCCGAATTACACGGAAATATGACGATTTGGAAAAATTTGAATAGATATTTAACGCGGGACTTAAAAAGTAAATTTACCGTTTTTTTTTTTTGTTGTTTTTTTTGTTTTTATAGTAAACTAAAGCTTTTCTTTTAAATTAAAAATAATTAATGTACAAAGTTTGCATGAACTTTGTAAAGAGCATGAGTATCTACAAAATAAAAAAATGAATGCTAGAAACGAAATAATTAATGCGCAAACTTTGTAAAGTGCATGATTTTTTATTTATGAAATAAAAATGCTAGGAAGGAGCATTTCTTTTTATTTTGTAAATAATCATGCTCTTTTCAAAGTTCATGCAAACTTTGCACATTAATTATTATTTGTTTTATTTTTAATTTAAAAGAAAAGCTTTACAAGTTGTCATTGCTTCTCTATACAGAAAAAGGGGTATACTATAAAAAACACAAAAAAAAACCACTTGTCATCGCTTTCCAACAACTTAAGTGCGCAGTAATTTAGACGAGTAAGAGCAGTAAAAAGGCCATTAATTAACTTTCTGTGCGCAAAATGTTCCGCAGTGAATGTAGTTATACAAGGCCAAATGGCTGAACACGACCGAGTCCGAACCTCTATTGTTGATAATTCCAAAACGGTAGGTTTTTTTCAAAATTTAATTGTGATTTCGAGTTCAGCATGTACATTTACACGGAAATATGACAATTTGGGAAAATTTTAATAAATATTTAACACAGGGCTTAAAAAGCAAATTTACTAATTTTATTTCCTTGAAGAAAACACTATAGTAATTAAATAATAGTAATAAAAAAAAAATATTGAATGAGTGAAGCATTTGTTATCTATGTTTAAAACAATTTTCTTTCTTTCCAATAGTTTACTTTAAGAATATAATTTTTTTTTATTCTATACACTTTTTATTATTAAACTTAATATAATGAATAATTTTATTTTTTTATAGTAATTGAACAAGAGATATAAAGTTTAAATTAAATATCAGAATGCTCCTAATATAGAATAGTACCAAGTCAGATATCAGATTTATTTTCCTTTTTATATATCCATACTAAAAATAATTCAAATCTTTCAAACCAAAACTTTGGAACAATTTAAACTACTTGAACAACAAATATTTGTACCTTTATTGTGTTTTATAAATGTTTATTAACCCAATACATTGTTTTTATATTATTTCTTTTGTTGTTTACTCATTTTGTTGCATTTGTGAATTAAAATACATAGGGATTTTAACATATCCGCATTCAATCCCTACAATGTAAAGGCCCAGCCCAGGATTCTTAAAGTGTGATAACCCTAACAAGATATGGAGATAGTTGACCAGAGGAAAGAACTGGTAAATTTGTGATTGTATGGACCTGGCACGGAAAAATTTGTTGATGATAAATTCAAATGATAATTCTAATTAATGACCAGAGGCTAAGCCCAACCCTTTCACCTACAAGGTTTATAAATCAGATTTGTCAAAATGACAACCAAGGTGAAAGGTATATAGGAGTGATGCCAAGAAGGATGGAGGAATTGCTTAAGCATTGTAACCTAGGAAAAGGTTACTGAATAAGATTAATCAAAACAAAGTTTGGAAATGTAATGATAATATTTATAACGGGAACAACATACAAGATTCATCAGTGGCATGTAGTAAGTAATCAACTGCTAGTGGTGAGCTACAAGTGAATTTAAATGACTACCACATACAGTATATTCTACTGTATTTATACAGATTGGGACATACCCATTATAGTCCATAGGTACAGTATAACCCCCCCCCTTTGTATTTACTCAGTCATTTTTTTTTTCTTTTAGGGTTGATTTCGATCCTTTCCATGTCCCCTTTTCTCTTACGTCGTTTTCAGATTTCTATCTCTGGAGCTTTCTGAGGGATGGGTATATTGAATGTATCAAAAAGAATGTTCATAGGTACAACCTCGTCTAGAGTAATGTTCTCTTCGGTTGAATACCTACTTTCTATTTGATTATAGTGCCTTTTCTGCACCATTTCCAGTCCTTTGACTAGATGCACCATCCTGCAGATTCTTCCGATTATAGTTCTGACTTCCCAATATGTTTTATTTATCTGATACATCCGGTAAAAAACCTTTTAACCAATTTTGTAAAATTTCTTTCTAGCTTTTTCTATTGCATTATCATGTTTTTTTTTCTTATTGGGTATCAGCCTGTCAAAAACTGATTGTATTTTCCATGCAAACATAATTTCTACTGGAATCATGGCTGAAGGAGCATTTCTATTTAGTGTAAGACAGTACACCTGTAAAAATTGCCTAATGCAGCACCTGTGAATTCACCTTTGACAGTCCTTTTAAAGGTATCCACAAAATACTCTGCCTGACCAATACTCCTAGGATGTTATGGGGCAATTGTCATTGAATTCTTTCAATGTAAATTGAGTGCTGTTATCTGAAACAATAGAATCTGGTACTCTGAACTTTGCAAATAGTTTGTGTAAAAACTGAATTACTACTAGCATGGTTGGTTTCTTACATCTGAATATCTCTGGCCACTTGAAAAAACTCTACGACGATCAAATAAGTCCCATTAAGTGGACCAACAAAGTCAATATGCATACATGACCATGGACGGTCAGTTTCTGGTCATGGGTTGAACTTAATTGCTGGTGCGTTAGCTGCCAAAACACAGCCTTTACATGACTTCAAACATTCAATGTCCATCCATGCTATATCAGTATACATAATTTCTCATTAAGCTTTTCATTCTGGATATACCAGGGTGTCCTGTGTGGAATTCTTCCAGGATTCTCTTTTGTAGTGCCAAAGGTACCACTATTCTTTCACCGTACACAAGAATGTCATTGCACATTGAATATACCTTAGATTCTGTTTTACTCCTCTCTTTTAGTTTTTTCTTCATTTCAATAATAAACTTGTTATCCAATGCTTTACTTTTTATTTCTTCCAACGTTACAGGTAGTTCTTGCACAGTAATTATTTTATCTCTACTTCTGACCGTATCTTCCAAAGGTCCACTATTTCTTGGAATAAGTCTGGACAACCCATCCGCATGACTTTATTTACACGATGACAAAAATTTCATTTTAAAGTCGTAATTTAGTAAAATCATTGTAACCTATTAGCTGTACTAGTCGGTAGTCCTTTCTTTGACCCATAAATAGCTAGCAAAGTTTGTAAAGTAAACCTTCTCCCATGAATGAATCTATGAAATTTTTTCAGGGCAAAGACAATACCTAAACTTTTCTATCACAGTAAATTTTTTTTCAGCTGGAAGAAGCGTCCTGGATGCTTGTGCAATCTGTTTAATCAAGCCAATTTATGCATAAATCAACCCCAGATGCAGACAGAGCTGCCAAAGAGAACTCTAGCTAAGTCTGGAACAAAGCTTGTCCAAACTGAGTAGTGTCATGATAGAATTCAAAGTGGAAAAGGTTAATATTTCTGTACAAAGAACAATATAAAAAAACATAGAAAATAAACCCCAAAGAAATTCCTGTCTTTTCTTTATTTTCTCTACAAAGAACTTTTTTTTTTTTTTTTTACCATGACATAACTTTGCCATAATCAAACCAGCACTACAATTGCTGATGACAACTCTGCCAGCTCAGTGATAAAAAAAACACAACATGGGGTGGAGCAGGGTGCAGATTAGAATGACCAACTTCAGTGACCAGAAGCAGTATTGACTAGTGTAAGAATTGATCCAGAATCGACTGGAGAGAGAGGTCATACCATTACACAACACCTTATTTAAAAATTATAATAATACAATAAAGAATTAAATGGACAGACCATATTGGTTCATTTTACTCAAACCTGTTTGGATGAATACTTGTTGCCTCTCTTTATGACGGAGCACACCCACAGATTACTAATAGTTCGGAAGAAATGCTAGAAAACAATAAAAATAACTACAAAATATAATTCTGGATTCACTATAATTTAAAATTTATTAATATCTAATGGAAGCATATATTGTTAAATTTGTAATTTTTAAAGAGTCCATTTTCATAGATAAAAGTTTAAAAATGATTTCTAACAGGTACAAGTTTTAGTACAAGGATGAAAACCTGAATATATGAAAATCATAAGGAGTAATCTATATAGACTGGAAACACATTCTGAAAGAAAAGAATTATTTTAATTATGAATTTGATAATATTGCCTGAAAAATATTAAAGTCAGACTTCTTTTAGTGGTTTTTCTTCCAGAAAAAGAATTAAGAGATTTATTGTCTGGAAACTTTAAAAACTCATTTTAATGTTCAAGTTTTGGTAAAGTGAAATTCAAGTTTTGTACAAGCCATGTAATAACATTTCAATCAATAATCTAATGTTAAAATCAGATTGAATTAACTGATACATGTTCAAGTTTGTTTGTTTTTTTTTTTTAGCTTTGCTTTTTAAGTATTTGCTTAATGCATCCTTTATTTGATGTCATGTCCTTTCCTATTTATAGAAAAATTGCTTTATTCTTCAAGTTATAACATAGTATTGCTCTAATAAAAGGATACTAATTAAAAAGTGTTACAATAAATAAAAATCTGATCATTATAATCAAATACTTAATCCTTCTTTTACAGACAAAATATTTAAGACAGGTTTCACAAACCTACTTTGAAGTTGAAATTTAAGATGTAAATTCATCAAATACTTTGTTCTTTAACTAGTAAAATTTTGTAGTAGTACGTGTCCAGAAGTAAAGCAATCATTGCCCACCAGAAAAAAAAAATGTAACATATTCGATGACAACTGGAAAAATCATGACGGTATTGTCAACTTTTTTTCAAATATGCAATCCAAGTATTCCTCTGGTAAATTTCATCTTATTCCAAACAGAGATTTTTTTTATTTTTTTTTAAATATTTTATCTTTATCAATATTTTAAATTTTGAATAATTTTATCCTTCTTCAGTTCAAGAAACTAAACAGAATTTCAATAATTGAGTCAGAATGAAAGTTTGAAATTCACTTAAAAAATTCCACAAAGACAATATTTAGATATGTAGTTGAATAGATCTATGTACCTTTTACTATCTTTGAGGCAGTTTCATGATTCCATCCGACCAGAACATGGCATCTTCCTGATGATACCTCTAGATAATTGAAGTTTTCATTAAAGGAATTTTGCAGGAATCAAAATAACCAGTAATCTCCAAAGGTGCAAGGTCAGGGGAGTATAGTAGGACATATCAGCCAAGCTATACGGATTTTTGCCGACCCTGCAAAGAGACATGGGCTTTGGCATTGTCTTGATGGACAACAACACTTTTCCAATTAGCCAATTTTGGAAATTTATCATGATTAATGCCTTTAAAAGGTCCAAGTGAGAACAGTAATTGTCTGATTTTGCTGAATGAATTTGTAATGCTCTTCCAATCCCACCTGATATGTAGCATCAACTTTGGATGCAGCCTGGTTTTGTTTTCTCCAGAACCTTTTTTGCTCCACATTTTTGTAAACTATCCATTTTTCATTGCCCAGGATTGTTCTTTTTTTCTTTTTCTTTTGAAAATAAAGAAAAAAGAAGAATGGGTAATTTTTGTTGCATTTGAGCAGTGAATCTTCAAATACAATACTTATGAGATACATGGAGTATCTCTGATGTTCATGACCTGGATTTTTTTTTCTTTTAAATCAGTTTCATTATCAATGAATTACTGCAGGCTTGCTGGAATGTTCCAGATCAAAATTTCCACTTCTGAACCTCACAAACCACTTACAAAAAGTACTCTCAGCTATGGCATCATCTCCATAAATGGCACTTTTTTCCCCTATTTGTACAGTGTTTTTTTTTTTTTTTCTTTTCTGGAAAAAAGAACATCAAATGATAAAAATGCATCTCATTTTCTTCCATTTTCACTCTTATAAAAACAAAATTTACAATCCATACACAGATTCTATGTTCAAATACCACAAACTTTTGTTCCAACAATTCACAATCTGAACATCAGAATGTTTCGGTTTGGTTTGTGGTATATCAAACTCAATGGTTAATGCTGACAAGATTTTTTATTGCTGGTAATTTTTTTTTTTTTTTTTTTTCAAAGATGTATTGCAGGTAATAATTTTTCTTCAAAAATTTGTTGCTGGTAATAATTATTTACAAAGTATTTCTGGTACTAAAACCTATTTTTACACTTTCATAGTGTTTTGAACCCAGTTTAGAGGTTAACTATTTATTCAAAGCTAAAAGGTGCTACCACCCCAGTTCAGGGTGGACCTGGGAACACCAGCAATTAAGGGGTGGTTCCATGCTCCTCAAAACCTCCTGATCAGAGGCCTTGCTGTTGGATGTAGTTTATCATCAGGATGGCAGAATGTTTTCTCAGCATGAAAGACCAAACAACCTTAAGGAGAAATATGAAGCATATCTGTTCAAGAAAGCTCAGTACAATTTTCCTCCCACATGACAAATATTGCACAATACGTTTTGCTTCTACCCAAATGCAACCAACTGTTCCTAAATTGTTCACAGGGAAAGGTAATTCAGTAAATAATAGTACAAAGCAAATATATATATATAATATATATATGCATGTGTGTGTTCAGCAGAAAGTGAGCTCATGTATTTTGAAAATTCGCCAAGCAAATGGAAAGGAGGAAAGAAGAGAAAAAGAAAACTGGTACAATCAGGAAAAGCTGAAAAATGTCTGAATCAGAAGCCTTGGCCATGAACAACAGGAATGGGTTCTTTGAAGAGCAAGCAAGAAACCCGAGTAAAAAGCTAATAATATAAATGTCAAGTTCTTTCTCATCTGCCAATCAGGAATCATGCACAGTGCTTCTTTCAGACTCGCATGAAAACATAAGAACTAGCTGTTGGTTAGTTAATTATAAAGAGGCAGTTATAACATATTTTAGGCTGGCACTAAGTACAGACTGGATTGGTGCAGTTGAGTTAGTCACAAGAAACCAATGTGAGTTATTGCTAAAAAATTCTGATCATTCTCAAAGAGCACCAACTTCAACACTTCACCCAAAATATATTTTAATTATTCTGTCACATATTGTTGGCATTTAATCAAATAGACAAACTTCATTTCCATTAATGAAAACAATTTGTAAGTAACTGATAAGTTTTATATAATTTGCTAAAATACTAGTTTACATAATTCTTTTTTTTCTAGTCCTTAAAACTGTTAGGCTTTCACAAATGGGTTCTATTTTTTTTGTTTCACCAGTTCAGACCTTTACATCTAGAACATACTATACTACTTCCATGGAGTTGAATCATCCTCATTTCTTTAAATGCAAGAGAAAAAAAAAATTCCACTCTGGCTGTTTTCTTCACCCTTTCCAGGAACTGCTATATTGCAGAGCCAACACCCTCATGGATGCTTCCCAGAAAACTACAATCTTAACATCTTCAAGTCAAGGATCAATCATTACCTCTCCCTACAATCTTTTATTCATATCACATACCTTATTCATCAACAGAAACACTCTACATTTAGTGGCTCTTGAGCCTTGTATTGGATGAACTTTAGTATTTCAAAAGGGGGGAGTGGAGTCTCTATAAATTTTTTTCCCAAATTATTATTGTTGTACTCAACTCTTTCTCAAAATTAGTCTCTTCAGCTTCCAGCTTGATAAGTATCTTAGAACATTTTTCATTGCCAAAGAAAGTATTACTAGAGATAAATCAAACAGCAAAACATTACAAACATCTTATACAAAAATATTCTTTTTGTGAGCAAGAGGTAAAATTCAGTTTTAAGTTCTTGTCATCAAAGAAAAAAAAAGGGGGGGCTTGCCCTTATTAATTTTTGATACATTCATCTAAATTTCAATTATCTTTTATCACAACTACTAAAACTGGTCAATTCTACATTTGCCAGTGTAATGGAAATATATATCTCTTGCGATACTAACTTACATCCCTTTTTCCTTGAGAAAAATCTCTTAGTCTGATAGTTACTCTGATGCGTAAGCTACAAAAACCATTCGTTAAAGCAGCTCAGTTTTAATCATTTAGCTTTCTTACATACACAATATCTTGAATAGTATTTGACAAAGCACTTTCAGTAAAAAAAAAAAAAGTGTCCAATAACATTTAAAATGACAAATTTTGACTATAAAATATTTGCTTATTTAATCTTAAGCTTGACTTTGGGAATAGACATCCAAATTTTACGTATTTTTTTCCTCACAATGCAGTCAGTCATTCAATTGTTAGAATATGGGTAGTGTAACAGCAATTTTGTTGCATTCACTTTCACACAGATACCCTTGTGAAATGTATGAAGCCATCTCTTCCCCACCATCAGTGGGTTAAATAGCTGAACAGACAGGGTTATTTAGCC
This sequence comes from Acanthosepion pharaonis, assembly GCA_903632075.3. Classification (NCBI taxonomy): domain Eukaryota; kingdom Metazoa; phylum Mollusca; class Cephalopoda; order Sepiida; family Sepiidae; genus Acanthosepion; species Acanthosepion pharaonis. The sequence goes on from CAHIKZ030000256.1 coordinate 1,933,435, forward strand.
TAGAGTTGGTAACTGGTGTCAAAGGACAAGTCTAAATTCAACACCAGTTGCTAGTTGAGTTGGCAACTCCACTACCTTAAAAACTTACTTGCTACAGAAACCACAGCTATTGTAGTGAGGCCATGGTCCTGTTCCCCATGAGGGAATTACATTGAGTAGGAATTGTATCAACATTGATTTAATAAAATTAATTCTCTAAATACCTTTAAAATTGCAGAGGCTTTTGAAAAAAATATTTGAAATGAGTCAATGTTATTACACAACTCAGAAGAACAAGGCAGATTTTTTTGAACTATCATGAAAATATTTTTTTGTCAGATTTTGCTTTATTTCTTTAACATGAAAAAGCAGTGCAGTGTTGCAGAACAGGTAACACTAAAAACAATTATCCACATGACAATAGCCTAGCAGATTTTAATCCACTAGGCTATTGTCATGGTTTGCAAATTTGGTTACATAGTAATTATGTATTCAATCCCTGGGCCAGGTTATATGTATTTGGACTACTATTGAGTAGTACTAGATTAACCTTTACCATGCTGCAGGCAAAAATTGTCGCCGTAGAATTCTCTCCCTTTGCTACTCTAGTCGCATTCTGTCGCCTTGAGACAGTTGCTATAAATAAACACTTGTCAACTATTATTTCTGGTATTTTAAGCTAGAAATCAACTACTACCGCTTTGAAAAAAAAGGTTAAATTTCGTTTTTCACTGCCATTTTGAATTCTTCTAGATTACACAAGATGTAACAGCGACTACACCCGTGTTAATTTTTTCACAATTATTTTGTAAACAAAAATGGCCACGTCAATATCCAACAAAGCCTTTATTCAGGAGTTTTTCTTTGTTTAGGACTCTGATGATGATTTTGAAGGCTTTACTCGAGTGGATATTGACAGTGAAGTGGTCAAAGATGACCATGTCTAGTGATGGAGGAAAACAATGATGGCCATTAGCGGCTACAATTAGTGTACAAAAATTAAAATCTATATGCACAATACAAAAGTTATAACAATTTTAAAAACAGTATGTTTTTGAACCCTCAACAAAAAAAAAAAATGCAGTGGTAGGGGAAACAATTCTAGAACGAAATTAAGCATAGTAAAGGTTTGAATAAAAGATTCAGTTCAAAATTCCTTGAAGGTTACCTGGATTGAAAAGCACCTGATGAAGACCAGAGAGTACAACAGCCAAAATGTGATAACAAGGATGTGTATAATAGTCTGCATGTAAATAATATATATAATTGGTGAACAGTTCAAATTTCAACTAAAATTTTGTCCTACTGTCCTATGAAAAAGCATGAATAAACTTTTTTTCTTGCATTTTATTCCATCAACATATCTTTGTAATATGTCATCACTATTGAACTAGAATTGTTGACAAAGAAAAGAGGGTCAAGTAAACAACTCTTAACCACCTTATCTATCCAAACAGCTATCCAACATTAAATCTTAACCATAAAAAAAATGTAAGTGGCAATTTAGTTTTAATGGAATGTATAATGCCATCAAACCAATTATAAATTCTAATATTAACCATGGTAGATTAAATTTTTTTTATATAACTGCCTTCCAAAAGCTAAGCAAAGTATTAAGAAACAAAATTTTGTGAGAAATATGTTATGTAATGTTATGTAATATAAGTGTGTGTGTCAATGAATGCTAACACAGATGAGACTTGAAGCAACAGAAATGTGGTTCTACAGAAAGATACTGAGAATACTATGAACCAAACATGAGAGCAATGATGAAGTTTTAAAAAAAATGGAAACAAAAAGGACACTTATACATAACATCAGGAAGATATGAAATTTCTAGGGGACATAATGAGGAAAGAGGGCTTAGAAAATTTGATACTTACAGGACAGATTGAAGGTAATAGGGATAAAGGAAAACTGTATAACCTGCCTAGCAAGCTTGTGTAAATGGATGACAGAACAAGGTTTAGGACAGATAACAAAAAGACAAAATGTATTAAGAGCTACAAAGGACAGGAAATTGTGGAGAGCCATGATTGCCAAAGTCCTGAAGAGACACAGCACATAGAAAAAGAGCAAAATATCAGCTACTCCAAGATAATTATGGTCTTCAATGTTAGCATCTACTCAGTGTAGAATTGTTCATATTTATAATACCCAAGTACAACAAGCATGCAAAATGGACAATACTCTTGAATGTCATTCTGTATAGTCCCAAATCATTCTAGATGGGAATTATATTTTCATTAAAAAAAAAAAAAAAAAAAACTGTCTTGAGAAATAAAAACAGTGAATGTACCCACTGTGAGAGTTAGGATTATAAAAATTGACCCTGTCATAACAGGCAGATGGTCTGGTTTGTGCTTTCACTAAGACAGCGATCAGCCCAAAAATGGAGAACAGCAGGTCTCTTGGTTGAGAAATTAGGTAAAACAAATATATTTTTGTTGACAAAAACAAAATGGGAAATAATTTTTATCTATTGCTAGGAAGGTTAATTGAGAAGACAGTGGGGTCTGGTTTGTGTTCTCGCTGGACAAAGGTAATTTTAGAGAAGTGGAAGGGAGTCAGAATTGAAATTAACGAGGATAACCTATGCACTTTAAAAATTAGATTTATCACAAAGACAGTTATACCAGCCCTGAGAGGTGGGCAGAGTTAGAATACTGAAAAGGAAGAGGCAGAATTTAGCCCCACCTGTGTGAAGTGTGAGATATGAAGTAGGTTGGAGTTAAGGGAGGAACAATCCCTGTGACTACTCCCAAAGAAGGTGGATAATTCTCCAAATTTGGAAAAGTAGGTTAAGAATGCAGAAATAGAGAACAAAAACCATTATTGGGATTAATGCGAAAATTGGGGAATCACTGAATCACCAGAACCAGTTTTACGCCGAAATGCATATAAGCAGATGACTTTGGGAGCTCAGAGACTTAGGGTCGAGAACCTGCATAGAGTACCTCTGGAATCCACGTCAGCTGCCACCAGATCTGATTCTAAAGAACTTTGAACCCAGCTCCTCCAGAATTTTAGACAAGGCCCAGTGTCATTATAGAGATTGACATGAGAAGGGTTAATTTCTGTTGTACCAAGACTTAATATATCAATTGAAGATTAGCCCCATAAATCTTTTGTTTTATTTTTTGTCATGAAGATATTTTTCTTCTTTAATGTAGCTTCTACCACAGTTTGAACTAGCACTGCAATTACTACAACCTTTGATCTTCTACTTCTCAGATCAATAACACAATGTGAGCAGAATGTTGGCATGGATCAAAGCAGCCAGTGATCAATACCCAGCTTGGAGCAGCATCAGCAGTGACCAACACAGAGTTAGTCCTGTAGTTAAAATGTTGTCTTAAGACCTTGAGGACTGGGCCACTAAATGTGGTTACACCACAGGTGTAGGTGGCAACCAAAGGGGTTATATTAATTGGTGACTGTTGACAGATGTTACAAAAGTAAAGAAAAATAAAAGCTTAAATAAAATCAATTCAGACAACTGTATTGTGTTTATGTGAAAGTAAAGCAGTAATAGTCAGAAAGTTGTTAATATTAACCATTTTAAACAGTATTGGTTTTCAAGTTTACCACACCATATTGAAATGTAACTTGAGTCTTCAAAATTTGAAAAAAAAAAAAAAAAAAAAAAAAAAAAAATGATTAAAACAAAAACAAAAAACAGGCCAATATTCTCATGAGCATTGGTATCATGAGCTGCTTAACCTATTGGGACACCATATGTACTGCAACCATAGCAGCAGTGGGTGTGTCTAAGACAAGCTAGCTCATTCTTCTTTAGACTGGTTTTGAAGTCAGTTTTCCTTCTTCTAAACTAGTTGCCACTCAAGGTTAAGAAGACCCAATTTGCCCTGCTATTTAACCCATAGGTGGCAGATGATGATGTACTAAAGCTCTTTTCCAAGAACATTAGCACAAAGTGAATGAAAGACTTTGACAGGCTTGAACTCAGTATGTTAATTTCACTTTCCATGCTGACAGCTGTAACATAACCTGCACATCATTAGTTAGAGTCACAACCAACTTTACAATTATAATTTGGTAATTTTTTTTTTTATAGATTTTGTATGTAAAAGTGTAAATTGATTTTTGTTCAGGTCTTTTCAGTCTTATTTAAAATGCTTGCAGAAATGGACATGTGTCTGATACAATAAAAAAAAGTTCATACATTTTAGTAAGTGCTCAGTTTACCAGAGAAAAAGATGTATCAATTTCAATTGTTAGTAAATCATTTGGTCTGCTCACTATGCTTCCCTCATTGGATAAAGAGAGTCACTTGTCACAGATTTGTATATATCAGCTGCCATTTTTGAGACAACTGAACACAACCTATTGCAAAGTCTTATGTTTCCCCTCAAGCCAAATATATCTCCACAAAAAAAATAAAAAGCAATACTTAAAATTTAAAATACATTTTAAAAATGAAAAATATTTCTTGAAGCTTTTACTCTAGTTTTAATTCTAAGCTAATAGATTAAATTTAATATTTCCAACAAGCAAAATATTTTGTATTTCTAACTGAATTCAAATTAATTAGAATTATTTTTGTCCAATTATCAGTAAAATTTATAAAATCATCCATATTGACAAATCTCTCAACATAATTGTTTTTATTAAAAAAAATCTTTCAAAAATAAAATATTTTTCTGAAACATTGAGAAAAATTAACTGATTACTTTTAGTTTAAAATATCACAGAAAAGCATTTTAAAATTTTTTTTTTATTACACGGAGGTAGGTGCTTTTATGAAGTGTTGGCAGATTTATTAAAAAACTGATGTTTAGTAAATTTGATTAAGGGATAAATAACTTAAAAAAAAAAAAAAAAAAAAAAAAAACACTTTTATACAACTTGAATACCTTTTTATATGATTTTATTGAAAGTACCCAGTAATCATAAATTTTTTTAAAATATTCTAAGCAATCTAACATTTTATTGAATTTTAAGTAGTTCAGCTTTATAATCTTACGAAAACACTTGTGAGAATGTTATAAAATTACCAATAAGTTTTAAGTTTACTCTAGTTACCACCCTTATTTTCTAATAGCGTGTATCCGTCAGTCAGTTATGTGCCATACACGAAACATGCTTAGGCGATCATGTATCTTTTGATACATGACTGACGAAGCAGATTTTTTCCCCTGCAATAGGTTGCCATTTCTTTTTGCTCTAGACCAGTTGCCATCCAAGGCGAAAGAACCCGGTCTGTCCTGCTATTTACCCATAGCTGGGGGGAGAAGAGGATTCATATCTTTCCCAAGGATAGCACATGTGAATGTAATGGATTCGACTGGAATTTGAATTCGGCTCTGATTCCTCAATCCGAGCCACTATCCATTACTCTACCATACCTCCAATAGTGTGTATAGACGTCCACATTTACAAAAATTGGCACATTTATACATGCACAAAAAATATTCAAAGTTTTGTTTTTTTTCAAATACTGGTGAAGGGGAGCATGCTGAATTTACATTTATGGTTAGTAAATATAATTTTTATTTAATAATATCTCTTGACTGCTACAAAATAATACAGAATTTTAAAAGTTTATTAATTTTTCTAATTAAGAATTTGTAAAAAAATAAACAATCCTTGTAAAAGTTCATTATTCATCAAGAAATTTTTTTTTCAGAAGACAATAGTGTCCCTAAATGAATGTATTTTATTCATAAAATCAATTAAAAGCTTTTCTTAGTTTCATTGTATTATTTATTTTACGATTCAGCAGATTTTTTTGTAATTGGAGGTCCTGCTTGGTCAAAAAACACTACATGATATTCACCTAGGACTTGTACTTATAATTAAAAAAAAAAAAATAAATAAAATAAACAAACATTGGATAATGCAAAAGAAAAAAAAAATTTCGAATTTTCGTAAAATTTAGTCTTGGGTAAGAAATATAAAATATTTTTACCAAGATTTTCTTAAAAAGAAACTTCAAAAAATAATTTCATTCGTTTCTGAATAAGTACTGAAAATTTCCTTGAAATTCGACAATTGTTTGATTTTTACAAGAGTTTCCAAATTAATGTTTTTCACCGCAAAAAGACGTTCAAATTTCCCATATGGTCCCCCATTGACGCTAGAGAGAAACAAGATTTTTTTAACCAAAATTTCGAAGGTTCGGAAAAAAAAAACTTTTACATCAAAAAAATCTTTTGGTCTTTCTTAAAGAGAACAGTTTGTTTGCTAATAAAATTTTGGTTTTATAAAGCTTCGGACATTTTTTTTTTTTTTTTTTCATGCTCATTATTTTTTTAGCGAATCTTTGGATTGGAGCTACATACGTCAAACGTTATTTAAGGTGAATACTAGTGTTTGAAATAGAAGCCCTGTTTTTTTTGTTTTTCGATTTTAATACACAAACTGTTTAAAATAAAAAATGGGCATGTACAAACAAAGTGATCGGTGTTCTACTGTTCGCAAATTTCTAATTTTAAAATAAAATCCTCGTGTTGCTTTTTGTTTGACATGCCTTCAGTTGAAATAGACGTTTATTTTCATTGTTTGAATGTCACTACAAAAAACAAATTCATATTTTATTACTTCAGAAATTAATTAATATTTTCTGAGTGAAAAAAAAAATTTTTTATTAAGAGCTAAAAAAAAAAAAAAAAAAAAGTGACGTATGTTTTTTTTTAATAAACAAAAACCCCAACACAATAAAATTTAATTTATTAATAAAAAAAGGAAACCTGAAAACATTTTACCTTTTTTTTTGGTCTTTGAATGAATGAATGAATGTTAGAAGATATCAGATTCCAAACTAATCTTCTCCCAAAATAAAAAATTCAATCTCGCCAAACTTCCTTATTTGGGAAAGTCTGATGACAAAATTTTTAATTGGCTTAGGTAGGCTTCTTCATAGGAAAACGTTGAAACTTCTTTTTAAAAGTGCTATCCTTACCAATCCACGTTACGCATAAAATTCTAAGGTTGGTCAAACAATAATAAATAAAAAAGTTAAGCAAAACTTACTAAAAACAAAACAAGTATCTCAATTTGCTACGGGAGTCCATTTTCAATATAAATAAGAATAACTATGAAGAGATTAAAATGTTATATTACTTTTTTTACCCAAAATAATAATAAAAAAAATAAAAAGTTAACATCTCTGATATAGAAACTTAGAATTTTATGTGGAAATTCTGGATTTAGAGGGAAAAAAACAGTTCCAATAGTTGAGTGAGTCAATGGTCAATGTGGGTGTATCGAATCAGTTTTTTTTAAATTATTTAACAAATAAAGTTGTTTTTTTTAATTTCAAACTAATTTATGATTCAAACAAAGTCGTGGTACGATAATAAAAAGTAAGTCTGATAATATTCCGATTTTTTTAATGGCCTACACGTGCCACTGATAAAAAATGTCTAAAAAAGTGTTTTTACAGGATAATTTTTTTTTTCGCTATGTACAGGGAAAATGATGTTATGTGCCATAAATAAAAAAAAAAAATAAAAAAGCACAAGAAGAATCAGTCCTAAAAGTGAGGAAGTTAGACAGATTGGACACTACTAGTATTACTTACCTCTTGTTCATCGTTCCCATTCCTTGTTGAAAGCAACTACTACTAATTAAAAACAACGAATGAGAAAAGAGATCTTGTTAGAAAAGAAAGACGAAGAAAAGTGATAAGTTCGCTGATGTTGAGGAGAGGGTAAGATAGATAAAAATAAAATGACCGACACTAATAAAGATCTTAAATGATTGGATACCGCCGCTTTTAAAAACCAAACTATTCACGAAAAAAAAAGAGCAAAGTACAAAAAAGTATTCCTTAGAAGAAATCCAACCTTTTAAGTTCCAATTCCGTTTTCGGTTTTACCAAATTGAAACTCTGCTAATAAGGTCAGTTTGTAATTGGCACCGACTTAAAAAAAAAAAAAAAAAAAAAGATCTATTTTTTTAAAACCAACAACAAAGAATATTTGTATTGAAATGTTTTTTCCCCGATTAAATAAATTGTGTTTTTATGGAGAAAACTACGATGAGTAAAAATAAAACAAACTGCAATAAAAAGTGTTTTTACTTTTTAACGAGTTTTTTTTTTTTACCTTATGAACATTCCTAGAGTAAAAAAAAAAAAAAAATGATGGACACGTCGACATCAAAATTACAAAATTCAACTGAGATTTAAAAAGAAAAAATATCCTTAAAAACAAAGTCATATTCGTTCTTTTTCTTTAATTTTCTTTAAAACTAACAGCCACACGAACGGCAACAACTTTAAGTGAACATACGACAAAAAGTTTGAACAAACTAACGAACCAGTAACTTACACATGTCGCATTTTATTCGCAAATAGTATTGCTGTTGGAGGTGTGGCTTTAAAAATGCTAAAAAATAAAAGTGAATAACGTAAAATAATCATAAAAAGATATTGTTTTAACATTTTTAACTTATAAATTCTAAGAATATTTTTTTCTTTTGATAAGGGACACGTATTGCTTTTTTCTTTGTCCACCACGGCTTGATGTTCTTTTTTAATCTTCCCCAAGAATGAACTAGTGGATATTTCAGATTACTTGGGACTATGTTCTTGGGTTTTCTGTAGCATTTTAAAGTCCAATTGGCTTTTTTTCTATGTGCAGCGCCTCTTCAGGACATAGACGATAATGGCTCTCTACAAAAGTACTAATTTCAAAATATTCTTTGATAGATCAAAAAAATAAAATTAAAAAATTCGATGCAGTCATGTGAATGAAGATATTTACACTGATATTATCCAAAAATCTATTCATTATAAAATACAATGTGACTATTCATCAGTCACGCAACCTGATCTGTCCTACTTATAACATTCCATTGTTATGGTGATAATTGGTATTATTTGACACCATAAACGACAGAATCTCTCATTATAAGTAGTGAGAACAGTTTGCTATACATTTTTTTTATTAGCTTGCTTTTGAGATTTTTATTTTTAATTATTTCAAAAACAGAATTCTTTCTTACTTGTGATAAGTATATATTGTATAGGTAAAAAAAAATCCTAGATTACTCAATCTGAAATCAATGCCATTGCAAAATTACTTAAATATGGCAAGTTTATATTTACAAGATTGTAAAGGTTTAAACTAGGATTAATAGAGATTCCTATTAAAATTTTAGGTTACCAAGTTACTCCCATTTGAAAAAAATGATTAAGAACTTAGTGTATTTTGATTTATATGTTTACAAGTATGCAACCAAGTATTTTCAATTTGAGGATGGATTCAAGATGGCCTGAACATAAAATTTAGATAATGTGTGTTGTGAGTTGGTAAGAGTAGATAGGACTCAGTAAAGCTTCATCTTTGCACCAATAAAGATTATCTAATTGACAATTCTTACAGAGATTATGTCATATTTCCTGAAACTTGTTATCTAATGCTTCATGTTTGGCCAGGGATCATTAAGAAGCATAATGTCTTGTTCTATTACACTCAAGTTCACAGATATTCTTTAAGAGAACTTGACAATTTTTCTATCACGTGGTTGTTCATTATTATTATTATTAAAAAAATACTAACAACAACAATTGATGGCTCTTATGATTTATGATCATAATTGATTGAAAGTGTTAAAATGAAAATGTTTTGTCTTGTAAAGTAATATGGGAAACAGTAAATATCTTTTTCAGTATTTTGCTTGTCTGTTGCCTGACCATAACCAGTTGTGTATTTCCCCTACTGGTTGACACACTGTTCAAGAGCAAGATTAATAGAGAGCATCATGACTAAGTGTCAATAGGATTTTTTTTAAGTTTGAAGGATGAGCCAAGGAAGACTATAGATACTTGGGAACACCTTCAATCAGAGACTAAGCAGATTGGGTTACCTAATCTAACCTGGCCCACCTGCAATGTTATGTTTTTATCAAAAGCTGTCACCATATTGTACATATTTGGCTGTGATGTATGTACCTGGCATATCCTTATCAGACAGGGTGTCATGATGTGTATATTAAGTGTCAGATGTTTGTACCCCAGAGTCATATTGTTAGACTACTGCTCTCTCACAAAATAACATAAATCTTTGGGTTGACCTTCGGGCAAATTGGTTTGAAAGTATCTTAACTTGTAAACACATCAATATACCCCTGAATTAAGTAACTCTTGTAAATTTCCTCACAAAAACAAACCCAATAAGGCAAATAGATCATTATTATAACTGTTTCTAATTTATTTATGAAATTATCAAAAGATAGAAAAAGATCAGAAAGAGCGAAAAAAAAAAATTATTTGTAAATAAATTGTACCTAATTGTGATTGAACCAGTTGCAAAAAAGTCCAAGTAAGCTGAATATGCTTTAAAAGATCAACCACTTCATTTTGGCTAGAATTGAGAGCAGAGTTCTTGAAAAATGTAAATCAGTACTTGATAGATATTCAGAACTTGTAAATTATAATCCAATATTCTACCATTAAGTCTAAACTCCAGTCATTTATACTTAGTATAAACATCTAAGTTCAAAGAAAGAAAACACTTTTGCATAGTTTCCAATGCTTCCCCACCACCTGATCAAAGTATTTTGCAAAAAAGAATTTATCAAAATTTACCCCTCCCCCACCCAAAAAAGTGTCAATTTTTATTGTTTTAAAAAGATGAAACTGGATTTATGCAATTTCTTTTTTTTTCTCAAGAACTGACAATAAAAAGTAACACTGTCAGATTGTTTATTTATAAGAATAATTTTATATTTACAAGATTATAAAAATGTGAACCAACTATGATGCAATATTCATTATTTACTATATTATAAAGAAATAACAATGAAAACAATGTTTTTTTAATTCATAAATTTATAAAATGTCTACTAACAAGAGGGAAATAAAATTTAAATAAACACATAACAATGAGTAACTGTAAATATAAATTTTGAAAAGATGCATTTTTCCAACATTTCCTCTGATCACAAATTCAGTAAAATAAGTTCAAAGCTGAGACAAAAAAAAAAATAAATCCAATTTCATGTGTTTGGGTCTTATTAGAATTCTAAAAATAGCTTTTAAAAACAATAAAAATTGCCAAGGAAGTATGTCAAGAAAAAAACTTTATACACATTTTTTTTTTACCCCCACCCACTTTGTTAAATTTTGCCCAAATTTTATAGCTTACCTGGTTTGTGTTAGTCATTTGAATCTGATGTCAAGTGTGTGGGAGATATTACAAGCCACAATAAATTTATTAGGTACCTCCATGAAATGGCTAAAAAAAAAAAAAAAAAAAAAAGCATAGCTTGATGGAAAAGACGCCAACCTTGCCAAAAACAAAATTTTATCATCTAAATGCTTATGTTATTATTAAGAGGAAAGACCAAAGTTTTTTTTAATTATTTAAAATTTTTTTCTTTTTAGAACATTCTAAATTTTGATTAAAAAAACCTTGTTTCTCTTTGTATGAGCGGAACTAGTAAATAACAGAATTTTTAGCACGTTTTTTTGGTATGACATACATTAATTTGGAAAATCTTGCAAAAATATAAATAATTGTTGGATGTTAATGAAACTTTCAGGAACTATTCACAGATAATCGAAATTATTATAAATATTTTTTTTTTATTAAAGTCATGGCAGAAATATTTTTTTTATATTACCTCCCCCATAACTAATTTTATGAAAACGCTAGAAATTCCATCGAGTCTAGTTTAATGATTACAATAGTTAAAAGCACAAGGCTTTGAGGAATGCAAATCATGTTTTTTGTTTTTAATTGGACCCCCCCCACCTGAAAATCAGCTCTGAATTGTAACATACAAAACTCAATAAAACAAAGATATTATTTAATTTCAAATGCTTTTATTTGCTTTTAGTTGTTTTTAGGAAAGCAACAAATCTTTCCAATGAAAAATGAATTTTTAATACAATTATTTGTTATTTCATTAATTATAATAGATTTTTACATTTAATTTTTTAAAATATTATAAAATTAGTTAAAAGCCGCATCAGGTTTCCTAAGTCTCCTTATCAGATAGATCTTTTTTTTAGCAAATTGTAAATTGTATCATTTTAACTAATCAGAAGATCTGCAGTAATTAAGAAATGTAATTTTGGGTTTATAATCAGGCTGTAATTATAATGTACAGAAGACCAACCAGAATACAATTAAGTTGCTTTATTTGAGTTAAGCATTGTTCTCCGCTGTTAAGGCTTTTGCAAAACACATGTGGAGAAGTTAATTTGATTTTCAATTTCAAATGAGAAGGGTACCTACAAGTATCAATATCATCTTATGAAATTTATATGATCTTATTTTTATATTAATCTCAGTTATGACATTTTTCCATAAATGAAATATCAAAATTAATAATAAAATGAATGGAAATACAAACAACACAGTAAAATGTAATAAATGTACATAAAATTATAGTATTTTATGTACAGTTCTGATAAAGTTTCATAAGAAAGGTACCTATAAATTAATTTCTTATGAAATATAAAATTTAATCTCACTCTTAACAGTCTTATTTTAATTTCTTTATAATATATTTTCCATAAAGCATCATAAACATAAAGGTGAAAGCTAAGTACAAAAAAAAAATTAGAGCGCTGAAAGTTTTCCTTAAAAATAGTGAGGTAAATAATTTGTTCACTTAAATGTAAATTATTTCACTTTTCTCCTTCCGTAGTACAAATTAGCCTTACGGAATCCGTCAATATTTCATTCATCACTTATCAAGTGACACAAAAGTTTATGACCTGCTTTGTTTTATTTTCAAATTACATCTTTTTGGCACAGAAGGTAAGTTAAGCTTGGTTCAAAATATTTTAAATAAACATAATTTCTGATTTTCTTAAAATAAGTTTTGAAAAAATGATAATTGATATTTAAAAGAATTTCAAAGTGAGATTTCCAGTTTTTTTATAAAATGGAAAAAATGGTCAATTTTGCTGACTCAAAAAAAAAAAAAAGAAAAAAAAAAGATTTTTAACGAAAATTTCGGACGTGCTAGGAATGATTAAAAAATTAAAAAAAGAAATACCCCCAAAATACTTTGATCTTTCCTCTTAATAATAACAAACATTTAGACGATAAAATTTTGTTTTCGTGAAGTTTGACGTCTTTTTCATCATGCTATGCTCTTTTTTTAGCGATCTCGTGGAGGTGTGTGTATATATATATATATATATATATATATATAGGTGTGTGTGTGTGAGAAAATAAAACCACATAATCAGGCCCTGAGAAAAAGTAATTTTACACAAGAGTTAAATTACCAACAAAATTTAAGAAACAATACACCTAACAAATTTAGAAAATAGAAAAAAGGAAGATAATATGGTTTAACCCACCATTCTGCAGGTTATCCAACATCAATAGTGGTAAATTTTTTTTAAAGTTAATAGACAGACACTTTATTAATAATAACAATCCTTTGTAGAATATATTCAACAGAAAAACCTTAAAAAACAGTTACTCATGTGTTGGCAATGTAGAAAATATAATCAATTCCCACAACAACCATATCTTAAGAAAATTTCATGACAGTGAAGCACAGGGGAACAAACATCCCTGTAGCTGTAGAGTCCAGCAGGAGGGATTTGCACTTTGGAAAATGTGGTATATAAAGCTACGATTTTTCCAAAGGAAAACCAGAAAAAAAGTTTACATTGGAATTTCAGCAGGAAATTGGAAACAATGTTTTTACAATCACTGCCATTCCTTCAATAATGAATCTCAGACAGCAGACAACCCTATCAAAACACTATTGGGACATCATTGATGGAGGCTTCACCCCATAATTAAAATGGAGGATCATATGTAAAGCCCGAACTCCCAACAATTTCAGGGACAGATGTATTCTGTGCATCAAGGAAAAAATCCTAAAAATCAAATATGAAAACACCAATGAACTACTTAATCAACTAAACAAACTTGTCTTCAAATGCAGACATAAGAACCACTTCAGATTTCTAAAGTAACATCAATTTTCAAGAAGATTAACCCAAATTTGGGTTTCGGATGCTTTACATATATTTGTGCATGCACATATATATATATATATATATGTGGATAGGTATATGTATGTCTGAAGAAATGCAGATTATATATATATTCTTTTCTCTTATCCATTAACATCACAACTATCCTATCTCCTACAGACATATACCTCCCTTTCCTCCTTTATGTAACTATCTTAAAACACAACTTCCAATAATCTTGTTTTTCATTTCGGTTGATTCCTGGAAGAATTATTAAATCTACTCATTGTTTTGAAACTGCAAGGTCTGATGAAGCAAAATAGAATTTTATTGGTATATAAAATATAAAATATTACCATGGCTTTCTGAAGTCTCCAATTTATATATATATATATATATACACACACACACACAGCTGCAAGTATGGGACACCTAGTGAGGATCAAGTTAAAATAGATACCTCAAAAGAAAATAAAAATGTGCTACCTATATTTAAAGTGAACTTTAAGAAATAAAACATCTTTCTTGAAGCTATAATTTTAGTTTTAATTAAGTTAGTATCTACAATAAGAAAAAAGATTAAATTGATTGGAATCATTTTTTTTTTTTTTTCCGTATTAAAATTTATAAGTCTGTCCATATTGATAGATCTGTCAATACAATAATTCCCTTTATTAAACAATCTTTCAGAAATATAATATACTTTTCTGAAAAATTATCTTAAAACTTAACCTGAATTGAAACAAAATATTACAAAATTTTAAAAAACAATTTTTTTTTTTTTTTAAATATGGAGGGTTTATTTTCCTGATGTGTTGAGCAATTTGCAAGATAACCAAAAAGTTCTTGCTGTTTTTGATTTATTAAAAGAAAAAAAAAAAAAAAGTCTACAGCAAATCTGACATACCATTAGTCCTCAAACTAATCCCCATCAGTATCCAAAACTTTTTGCCAACATGCCTCCAGCTGTGCAATACCTTGGCAATAAAAATCAGGTATCTTGAACACAAAGAAGTCCAAGTGCCTACCGCATGTATGCTTCATTTTCAAAGGATTTCTCACAAAGGTGATTGTCCACGGAATAGAAGAGGTGATAATTTGTTCATGCAAGGTCCAGGGTATAAGGTGGATGGCACAGTGTCTCAGTCAAGTCACCAAATGGTATCCCTGGCCAACCACATCACATGAGATCTGGCATTGTCATAGGGGAACAGTACACCCTTGCAACTAACCAATACTGGCTCCTTCTGCTTCAGTGTCTATTGTACACATTGCAACTGATGCGAGTATAGGTCTGCAGTCATGGTTTGACCTGTCGGTAGCAGCTCATAGTGCATCACTTGTCAACTAGTCCACCAGATACAGAACATGATCTTGTGTGGATGTAGAGGTGGTCTTGCAGTGGGAGGCACAGGATCCCATGGTGACAACCAATGTTTGGGAGTGTCATACAAGACCCATTTTTTTGGTCATTGGTGAGCATTTGATCAAATATGGGTATGTTGTAGTACCAAGAAAACAATGAGGAACAAGCAGTGTTGCTTGTTGGCTTCCATCAGTGTTTGGAGTACCCACTTGCTCAACTTATATGTCTTCCTATGAAGTACAAATGAAGTATCAGAAACCTGGAAGTGTTCACCAAGCTCACCACAGATTTAGCTGTTGTCCGCCTTCAGGGCCTCATCATCCAGGACCTATGGCTAGCCACTGCAGGATCCATCACAAAGAGGAAAGATCTCCCAAACTCAACTTCTGAAACCAATGCCTGGTGGTGCATTCACTTACAGCATTATGCCCAAAGGTTTGACACATTCAGCAACTTGATAGAGCTGCAGACAAACCCACCTTAAAGTTATAAAGCTGACTACTCTGAAGAAGCTGCTTCAATACTGCCATGTTTCCTTGATGCTGCTCCAGCTATGACTTATGTGTGTGCACAACACCTGCATTGGTCAATAGCAATGCCCTCATTTTTTTCCTGGCATGTGATGCACTTATTTGTGTATCAGGGATCACTTCTTCCCAACGTAAAAAACAGTAAGGATTTTTTTGTTACCTTAAATTTCCCAAACATTAGATTGTAATATAAGTAGGGTGGGGGACAGAACTGCAAACATTACTTGAATATAACGTGAACACACACACATATATATATATATATATATATATTAAAATTTAAGAAAATATTTTAAGCAATGTTTTCTTGGATTTAGGTACTTTAGTTTATTAGCCTTACTTAAGATGCCTGTTGAGATAATGTTAGAAAATTACCAATAAATTTTAAATTTGTTATAGGCACCTCTCCTATTTTCTTATGTCGTGTATGGACGTCTGTATTTACAAAAATCAACAAGTTTACAGTTTATATACGCACAATTTTTTAATACTGGGGTCGTTGTAGTGAGCTTTTCCATTTATGATGATTAAATGCCATTTAGCAAATGGAATTTTAAATTAATCTCTTGGCCACAATACAGAATTAAGAATAAGGTTTAAAACTAAAAGTTTATGAATTGTTGCTAATTAAAATTTTTTTAAAAAAGAAAATAATTATTCATAGATTTTTTTCCTTAAGACAATAACGTCCATAAATTATTCATAAAAACAAAAAAAATCTTTTCTAATTTTAAAAAATAAAGAGGATTTTTTTTATTACACTATTTTTTAATTTTACGATTCAGGCCAGATTTTAACTGAGAGTCCTGTTTGAGTGACCAAATAAATTTTATTTTATTTGAGGAGTTTTGTTTTCCTTATAAAAAAATAAACATATAAGTTAAAGTAAGAGATACAAAAAAGAATTTCTCAAAACTTCATAAAAATAAATGAGTGGAAGTGGGTAACAGACGTAAAAAAAAAAAAAAAAAAAAAAAAAAAGTCCTGAAAGTTTCATTTAAAATTCGACAATTATCTGATTTTTTTGCAAGAATTTCCAAATGAAAGTGTTTTTCACCTATTCAATTACGCCATAATTTATGGTCCCACGTTGACGCCAGAAAAAGATTTTTAACAAAAATGTCCAAGGTTTTAAAAAGGATAAAAGACAATTTTTACATAAAAAAATCCTTTGATCTTTTATCTTCTTAATAAACAAAGGTTTTTGTTTGACAATAACATTGTTTTTATCATGTATCCTCTCTTTAGCGAATTTTTTGAGGTACCTACTTATTGATCTGTGAGACAAACATGAAAAGGTGTCCAAAGTCACCTTCTCTAGGTCTTTGTAATGTAGTAAGAAAAAGAAAAAATGCAAACAGCTTGACAGTGAAGACAAGTGAATCACGTTGCATAAAAAAAAAAAAAATGATGAACTGACTTTGACTAGTAAAGAAATTGAATGAACAACGATGAAACAATTTATTTTTCACAAACTACGTACAAAAAGAGAATTAAAAATGTAAAAAATAAAAAATAATGGGCAAATTTCTTAGAAAGAAGAAAAAGTCTAGGCTTGGAGAGAATTGTGAAAATAACAAGGCGAAGAAAATTTTTGTTGTTTCAGGTTATGAATTCTATTTTTAAAGATCAGACTGGCACCAATGAATAAGAGATTCATTTTCAATGATGAAAGCAGAAAATCAATAAATTACTACACAGTTTCAATATGGACTTTTCTGCGCTACGAAACGTATTTTTACGACACGACTACCTTCATATTTTTAAAACTGACGCTGAAAAAGCGAAAAACATAAGGCAATTTTCAAAGACATAAATGTCTATTTAAAAAAGATACAAAATCATTTTTTTTTAATGTAAAGAATAAATTCAGCAAATGCTACCACAAGTCTTACACTTTCGCTTTTGACTTTACAAGACAAGTAAATAAGTCATTTAACTTAAAAATGATCAGTAAACAAGCCCTCTTTATCATGAGGGAAAGTGACACATAATTCAAATTGTCAATTGAAAGAAAAAAAAAAAAAAGCTGTGTCAGTCATGTTAGTTAAGTAAACAGTTGACGCAGAGCTCAGAAATACAGATTTTTTATGAACAAAGTGCTGTCATGTTCTCTATCGATGACTTATAAAAACATTGATTTTTCTCAAATCAAATTAATAACAATAACATTCTTCCAAAATCCAAAGAAACTGAAACTAGTTCGACTAGCTAGCTAACCGCATTTTTTTTTTTTACTTCCATTGTTTAAAAAGAGTTGACAAATCCCACCTGCTTACCTCAGGAATGTCACCTCTAGATGAAAAAATTAAAAATAATAATTGCAATGCTAACTGTGTGTTTGTGTGCGTGCGTGCGCGCGCTTGTCTTGTTCATACTTGTAAAATCCACAACGCGCACGTGGTCTGTCATAAATAATTGTATTAATTTGTACTCACTGCTTATGGGAGGATAAAAAGAACGAATGTTGTGTAATATAGAATTTTGAAATAGTGCTTTCTTTACTAAAGCATAGTGGTGTAACGACCCATTTCTTCGCTCAGAAAAGCAATACCGCATTCGACAAACCAGAACAATTAATTTTTTAAACTAAAAAAAAGATGAAAAAGAAAACAAAAAGAACTTAAAAAAAAAACTTACTCATTGCAGTCGATGGCAGGCAACGATCTTCGCGCGTTAGACATGCTTAAAAATTAAAAATATATACACTAATTGAAATTGGGAACGATGCAAATGTCTCCCTTTTGTCTTTTTCAGCAAAAGAGTTTTTTTTCAAAGTCACGCTTATTTGTGTTTAACAAAATATGTTATCAAAACAAACAACCTGTGATCGCCGAGTGATCGAAAGAGGACTGCTTCTTTTTCTCTCCTTCCCCAATTGATTTTTTAATTTATTTTTCTACACATACCTTTTCCTACTCGCCGTAACGTGGGTGTTTGCATAGATAATGTCCGTTGGACATTTCACGTAGCTCTCCCCCATGTACAGTTAATGACGTAAATATTAATAATTTATGCATAAAATATTCCGACTTAATATACAGTATATAGAATGACGAGTCTTACTGTAACAACAAAAATACTTTAAAAAATCATTAAAAAATGAAAACATTTCTTTTCAATCTATTTAATTGTGTAAGTTCATCCACATCGTTTCCTTTGGAATTTATTTAAAGTTTCATTTTTATTAATAATATATTACCTACAAATACAAATTTTTTTAAATTAAACTCAATTTGAGTCAGTATCTGTCAAATTGTTCATAACTATTTTTTTAAACTAATGTTCACAGTATACAAGGCCCAAAAATCACTCAAGGTAGAGGATTACTTGAAGATAGGTGTTGTTGTGTAAGCAGTAAAGAGTAAAGAACACAGGGGAAATATAACTTAACCCTAAACTTGAAGAGGTTAACATTTTATTGGTCAGGAAAGCATCCTCGTGGGATCCTGTTTCACAAAGCAACAGTTCTTGAAAGAAGAGTTTTGAATATTGTACAAGGTTGTACATCTCCACAAAATATTAAGAATAAATAAAAAAATCTTCAACTCCTTGACCAATTTTCAAACTTTTATTGAACAGGCAATCATGGCTCTTCACAGATTCTTTCATTATCATACCTTCTTAGGAAAGATAGTGGTGTTGCTTCCCACTGCCATCTCTATGGTTTTCAATTCAGAGTAGTTCTGGACTTCTATCCAAGGCTGGAGAGGGCAAGTCTACCTTGCTATGTAACATATAGTTGGGAAAAAGATGGGTTCAGGCCTTTCCCAAGGGTATTTGCGTGAAAGTGAATGCAACAGACTAGACTGGAATTTGAACTTTGCTTGCCAATTCCAATTTTGAATTAATAGCTATTTTAATCATACCTAAATGCAGATTATTGTACCTATATTTTTATCTTTTTTTTACTAAATGTTCACCCAAGAGCCACTCAAGGTAGAGGGTTATTAAATGAGGTTGTCACAAAAGGAGCATGAACACCTGTAACTGAACATGGCATCAAGAGAAACTACTCAGTCCAGATCCCATTCACAAAAATGGCAATACAGTAGCCCTGATATTATACACCTGCTGATGGGCCAGCCCAGTTAAGATTACTCTAAGGTTCAGATCCATGACTATCTGGCACATGACCATAACCCAAAAAACCTCTTACCTTCAGTCTCAGATTGAAGAATCTGAGAGCCAAGTTTGAATTCCAGTCGAATCCATTACATTCACTTACGTGCTAAGATCCTTGGGAAAGGTATGAATCCTCTTCTGCCCCCAGCTATGGGTAAATAACAGGACAGACAAGGTTCTATAGCCTTGGATGGCAACTGGTCTACCGCAGAAAGAAATGGCAACCTACTGCGGAAAAAAAATCTGCCTTGTCAGTCATGTATCGAAAGATATATGATCGCCTAAGCAAGTATCACGCATGGTACATAACTGACTGACCCTTAATGATGACACAATCCAGGAAAGAAGAAAATACAGGCATACTACTCATGGAGTGAAATTGCACAATCTAACCTAATAATCAAAGCAGCAGATCTTCAGAGTCCTAAACATCATAGCTAAGCATCCTATTATAATTGTGCTCATCTCTCCCTTTGTTAGTTAACATGATGTCCTGTCAATACCTCATAAATAATGGATTATTCAGTTTTGATCACGTAGAAAGAGAGAGGAAAAGACACTACTTGGTTTCAGTGAGAAAACGAAAGAAAGAAAGAAGAGTTTCACGTCTCCTGTCAACACCTCATAAATAATGGACTATTCTGCATCTTGATCACATGGAAAATGAGGAAAAGACATTACTTGGTTTCAGTGAGAAAATGAAAGAAGAGAGGGGGGGGATCAGGTTAAGAGCAGATACTACAGTTTGATCTTAGCCAAAAGGCCAAGATGCAATTTTATTTACATGACTTCTCACTAAGGCAAGATTTTTTTGTTTGATTTTTTTTGTTACTATGTGTGGTGCCCATACATGTGCATGCTGGCAGGATGTGACCCAAAGTCAGTTTAATGTGGAGCACTTGAGCAACTCCCCGCTAGCATCAAGTCTGCTGACATCAGTATTACTACCAATCTTCCCTATTTAGTACAATGAGAGAGTTACTACTATGGACAAATGTTTCCTGAGACTGGGCACCTCTCAATAATGTTTTCTGTTGCACTCTGTCCAAAGACAGAGACAACTGAGATGAAAAGTAGTTTATCAGCGGGAGGGCAGATACTACACTTTGGTCCCAGTCAAAAGGCCGAGAAGTGATGTTTATTTAAATATATAAAATACATTATTTTGTGGTACAAGGCCAAAGGGGACATGAGAAGTGGCTGGTCTACACCTAGCTAATCCAACTCACAACCTATTCACTTTAACAATCACCACAAGAACACATCTTTCACCACTGAATTCAACATATACCATAATACCAGATATTTGCTGGGGTCCTACTAAAACACACACGATGTACAAATATATATATATTTTTTTTTACCATTATAAATATATATACAAAATTTATACCCAAAAATGAAATGAAGGGGGGGGGGGTGATTCTAATAATCAAATTAAAAGAAATGAAATGACCAAGAAACGATGTTGAATGTAATAAAAGTGCCATTTTTCAGATGCACAGTATCAAACAACAGAAATTGAGTAAGCAATCACCAGAAATCCAATTACCATAAATTAAATAAAATATCATCTGCTGAATTATTTTAAAATTATTAACAGAAATGTTCAGAATTTGGCTGGAAAGAAAAAAAGTAAAAGGAAGAAAAGTGTTTAATGTCTCCTGCCAATACCTCATAAATAATAGACTATTCCATTTTCATTGCTAGAAAAACAAGACACAAATTTTATAGCATGTATCTTGTTTTTCTAGCAATAGAAGAAAGGGAAGATAGATTAACGACTGATTCAGTGAAATGGAAAAGTTGTCAATTTCAAATCTTTTCATTTCTATCCAATTAAAATAACGACCAGCATTCATATTTATGATTGTTATTGCAATATTTTGTTAAAGTTGTTTAGCTCAAATATTAACAATGCAAAAGGGGAATTTCTCCAGATATTTTATTGTCATAGAACTCTCTATAAGCTTATTCAATCATTGAGTCAATTAAGATTCACCAGAAAATTTAAATAGGAAAATCATGAAATTTTCACAGGTCTTTCTAGTCATTATTGTTGGTTTCTGTAACCGAGCTGTATCTAGTGGTTAAAAAGAAATCAGAGACAGATCAAATTGGTTGGATATAAATTTGGAATGGAGTGGTGGCAGCAAAATAATTAAAAATGCACAAGTTCTAGCTATGGGATCATTCACACGAACTATGCATAAAATATTTTTTATGTACAAGAATGATCACTAATTACTTTTGATCTTAAAACTAGTAGATTACCAACAAATTCACTACAAGCATTGATTGCTAATATCATATGAACAAAACCAGTACAGATTTTAGCTATAATATACTGAACTCTGAGAAATATCTTTGCATTTATTTAATGCAAACATAACCAACACCTGGCATAGTAGATTAAAACATTGGTTAAAATATTTCTGGTTCTCTAGCACTTGAGAGTTCAATCCCTGGGCATAACAGTCACATATTCTGGTTCACAAAGGTTAAAAAGAATATTAAGTATAAAAATCACCCAAGTATGAAAAAATGGAACAAAAACAATCTGCTGTGGGTTGAATGAAAATGGTTTGCTTCAAAGTACCAAGAATGTTTGGAATACGAAGATAGACACCTGAAAAAGGGTGGTGGGTACAACAAACAAAACATGAACATAACATCCAAGATGTGTGTGTGATGGTCTAAATAGCAAAACATAAGAAAGACCAGAATTATGTTAAAATTTTTGTTCCAAATTCCTAGTAAGCTTGAACTAATTTTATGTTTATGCCTGTCCAGCAGTGAATGCTGAATAATCTCCTCAAAGATGAAGAGATTTCCAACAATAGAAATGTGGTTCTATAGAAGGATACTGAGAATACCATGTACTGAACATGCGAGTAACAAAGTTTTAAGGAAAATGGAAACAAAAAAGATGCTTATACTTAAAATCAGAAAGAGACAGTTGAACTTTCTAGAGTACATAATGAGGAAAGAGGGTTTGGGAATTTTGATACTCATGGGACATATTAAAAGGCCAGAGAGCAAAAAGAAAGCAGCATAATGCACTTATGTAAATGGTTGGCAGAACAGAAGAGTAAGAGGGATAGCAAGAAGACAAACCTTACTAAGATACAAAGGAATGGAAATTGTGGAAAGCCATAATCTCCTACATCCTGAAGGGACACAGCACATAGATGTCATTGTATTTGTAATACAGAACAGTATGTACATTATTTTCTCATTTTTAGCCTAAGCTTTACAGGTTCTGAAATCCATGACTCCAGAAGCTCTCTGGTTGTAAGCTTATTAGAAGAGGCTCAAATTAAATCAGTTTGTAGCTTTCACTTAGAGTGTGAAACATGGAGTTCTTTGAAAGAAAGTGAGTACAAATATGAAGTGGCAAACAGATGGATAAGTAATTCTTAGCAGAGTGAAAATGTAGAATAAAAAATAAAGATCGGCTGAAATACATTCAGAAGTTTTTATTACTATAGTATGGAATATTGTATGATATTAAAATAATGACACCACTTAGATAAATTTTATAAAACTCATTAACAAAATGAAGTCTTAGTAATAAGTTAGCAGTAACACCTGTTTAAATCACTATCATTTTTTTTCACCCAAAATTTAAAAATTTAGTTCAGAAAAAAATTTATAAAATGATATACTACCAACTTCATTTGCTTTAAACAAAGCAAGCAAAAAAAAAAAAAAAAAAAAAAAAGAGAAAAGCTCTATAGAAGAAATTTTGTAGGTTCCCAGATTTGTTTTACATTGTAGGCAAAAAAAGAAAAATGTATCAAGGGAGGTAATTATTAACAGCGTATAGTTAATTCCCTTTACATATCGTTACTCTAAGATAAAGAGGGTTATTCAAGATTAATACAACAAACACTATCAAAATATATATATATATATATATATATATATATATATATATATATATATGTGTGTGTGTGTGTGTGTGTTTAATTAAATAAAAATTATTAAACTAAAAAGAAAACAAAATTATGATTTTACAAAACTCAAGTGTGATAAATATTGCAATAAATATTCTTAAAAACTTGATATACATACACTATGTTAAATTTATATAAGGAAGGACAGAGTTATAGAACAAAAATTTATATGTAATTACAATTTTCTTCCCAAATTTAAGATGTTACAGTTTATTTTCAAATAAACACTATTCTATAACTTTCTTTATATTTCTTTTTAAAATGCAAATTTATCATCACATAAAAGTTTTTAGTAATATCTACTGCAATATTTATGTTTGAATCTATAGAACTGGACATTTTTTTTTTTTATCTACAGCTTTTCCTTCCTAGTGAGGTTAAACCAGCTCTCTTTAGTTAAATTGAAAAATCACATTTATATATTAATTACTCGAGGTTCATTCAACAAAAACTTTAAATATTTCAAATTTGTTAATTTAATCCTGTTGATGCAAGCTCAAAATCATATCTATAATATAATTGGTATTAAAATTTACTTAAAAAAATCTTCCATGTTGAAAGCCGAGCTAACCTATTAAAAGTATTCTCTGAAAACATGTATCTAAATAACAAAATTTCTCATTTCACTGTTTCTTTGTAGAGTACAACACTACACTTTATATTTCTACACTTACCTGATGCTAACTTCATTTGTATCAACATTGTCAGTCAAGGATTAACTGATCATTCATTTATTTTTTTTTTTTTTTTTTTTTTACTCTCATTATGCTTACCTTATATTTTCTGACAACTAAAGATTTACTCAGTTAAAGTTATTAGAATTGAAACTTAGATTCTATATTAATTATAAAAAGTGGGATGATAGGTCTCAAGGCCCAAAAACGTGAGACAATAAGACTCAAGGACCCCCCCCCCCCAAAAAAAATGGGAAGATATGCATTAATGCCTGAAAAAGATAGGAAGGTATACATTCATGTGGGGGGGGGGTTGAAAATATGCATTAGTGCAAAAAAAAAAAAAAAAAAAAAAAGGGAATATACACATTAATAGGCTAAAATGTAACAATTTATTAAGCTTTCAGCATGTTAATACCTCATTATCTTTTAAAATTCTCTAACATTTTGTTACATGATATACATACATTTTACTACTTTTCTCTTCATTAAAATACCCCTTTATCTAGTTGGTCAGTATTATAACCAAATGTTTAAATATCTAATAATTAGAAAAATATATTAAGTTACATTTTTTCTCTATTATATATTTCAATGGCAATATGAACATCTTTAGCCAGATTTGCAACATGTAAGAAAAGTTAATCTTGATAAATATATATGTATGGCTGGCTATTTGTATCCAAGCATGGCTATCTACTAGGGTGACTAACTAATCACTGTTGCAGATGCCTGTTCAGGCACATATGCTGAACAGACCATAGTTACAATTTCTGAGAGAGCAACAATTTGAACCCTCGGTCACAATGGCAACTTTAGGCTAGTACAGCCATTGACATCTTCCAAAACTGTTCCATCTATCCAATTTAATTCACAAGGCTTGGGTCAACTTGTGTATAGTTCTCAGCCATCTCCCAACAGTACCACATTCTACCAATATTATTATTCCAGGCCAATATTATCATCAAGAAGTCACCTCTCCAACAAATTATCCAAGGTGATATTCTCATGGTTGGAATGCTAATGTAACAATGCCACTCATGGCTCTAAAACACAATATATGACAGTCACCCATGGCGGAACTAAATTCTATTGCTGCAATTATAAAAACACACACACAGAGATGCAAATTTGTTGACTATGCCAATTAATTTCTTCTTTGTTTATTCTTTAGCTCATTTGAACTGTCAAGTGAGAGAGAGAAAGATAACTAGCAACAGGCTATTAAACTGCCCTCTACAGAGGTGACATTAATTCATTCCACACTTTTTTTTTTTACACTCTTTCTCCTCCCAGTTTAACAGCCTCAGCAAAAAAAACTTGCCAGAAGTCTCCCCCTATTCACACAAACTCCTTTTATCTTTTGCCTTTGGTGTGTGTGGGAGGGGAACAATTCTGGATCCGTCCCAAGAGACTTCTAGAATCACATCAAATCTTCTAGAAAGGACCAGATTTCTCTCAAAATTATTGTCATTTATTTATTTTGCAGATCAGATTCCTGGTCTAATTATAACTAGCACTGGTCAATCACATTCATCCATGAAAGCCTGGCATGCCCATGTTGACCTTTCTCACTGAGGGGTTGATTTTAAAAGTCTATTCACAGATTAATGTCAGTTGTTTGGTGACTAGATGACCAGTTAGTCGACATGGTAATTTCTAGTGTTAAAATTCCTTATTTACTTTTTATTTTTAAAGAATCTAATATAAAGTTACTCTGAAATTTTTCACATGCCACCCATTACATAACACTAACCACCTGATTGCTTAATGAAAACTTGATATGTAATATGAAAGATCACTTACTCTTGGCTTCACTATTATTATTTTTGTTTCTGCGATATTTTTATGACTGCATGTGCAGGTGGTGCAATGAATAACAGCTCAAAGTGAAAAATGAGAGAGCCAAGTTCAAATTAAGTTCGTTATGTTCATTTACATGTACAAATCCCCTTGGGAAATGTAGGATTCTCTCTCTCGCAATGGGTTTTTAATTAGTAGGACATCCTAACCTAAAAAAAATACCAACATGCACATCTAATATTGCAGATACTAAATACATAAACTTCCCATGCAGCATTTTCAACCTCTTAAAGATCAATTTGATTTGGAATCCTCTAGTTTAGCATCTCCTTAAGATACCAAATAATATTCTGCTGGAGTTCCATTAAACCCTTTTTTACATCCCTCTATATAAAGACCTTCATAAAGGGCATGATCATCAGCCCCCATGGCTGTCATAGAATCATTGTAACCATGCACCTAACGTGATATATGGCAGGCCATATATCTAGAATGGAAGCCCAAGAAGTATTCATTCATGCATAGCATGTCTTGGATAAATAGACCTGGCAGAGCCCATCCCTCTCCATATCAAACTATAAACAATATCCTCCAACTTGAAGGCTAAACTTGGTCATGGACACATGGCCATTGATTCCATCAGAGGAAACCTCCACCATAACTGTTGACTTCAATCAAGAAAGTCCTCTGCCTAATGATGCCATGTCATCACTGCACTGGCCATACACATGAATATGGACATTCAGTCTACCCCATTATGCTAGATAGCCATTGACCTCTACTAAAAAGTTCATCCACCCTTTGACAGGTTTTGTGTTTAATCCTGCTGAGTGTCTATAGCAACTCTCCTTACCAAAAAAACCTGGTAATCAGTTTAGTCATGGATGACCTAACCTCATGGCAAGTAGTTCTGGATTACATGGTGCCAGTAGCACTTATATAGAGTCACTTGACATAATTTATAAGTATATAAATCAGTAAATCACCAGCCTATTGATAAAAGCATTTATTTTGCAAAGATTTTTTTCAAAATAATCTTTTCAAAGCATTTATGTGGTAAATATTAAGCACAAATTGGACATTATACATTGTCAATTTCAGATAGGCTAAAAACTTATTGACCCATCCTCATGAATTACCAACACTATGACTTAAGACAATATTTTCTTGCAGAATAAAATCAATTGTACCAAATATACATCAACTACACTTAAGGGTGATTATATATTTCAACAGTGTGACTTAGCCTTGGAAGGTGCACATCAATGTAATATAGTCAAATGAGGCCAGACTACTTAATAAGGTCTTTTGATTTGGGTATAATAACATGGTTTCTGATCAGGAAAACAAAAGAGTACTGAGCTAGTCACAGGTTGAGTAGAAGAATAAACTCACAAGAAGCAGGCAGAGTCAGACTTTGTTTATGTCCTGCTAGGCAGTGAAGTGTGTGTGTGTGTGTGTGTGTGTGTGTGTGTGTGTGTGTGTGTCTGGGGCAGATGAAATGGATTTATTTCAAGAACTGTTTTCTCTACTTCAACTACCTCATTTTCTCTCCAATCAAAGGGAAGGAAAAAAAAAAAAAAAATATTTGTTTCTTCCATTGTCTAACCAGGAAGACAATTGCTGGCTGATAAAGATGTTGTCCTGGACCTATTTCATTAGGGAGGGATGGGGGGGTTTACACGTGTGTGTGTGTGTGTGTGTATATATATATATATATATATATATATATAGCTGCATGTGTATACACACCTGTGTGTGTGTGTGTGCGCGCGCGCACATAATGGATTGATTTTTTTTTTTTTTTATGGTTTAACCTTTTGCTGGTTATTTAAAGTCAGAAAATATTTTTTTTTAGATTGTAAGTTTTTGGGAGGAGCAATAAATAATGATTTACTGATACAAGTTCTACTAATTAACCCATAGCTGGGGGAAGGAGGTGGATTCATACTTTTCCCCGAGAGTATTTACACCTGACTGGAATTTAGCTCTCAGATTTCCAGTTACAAGTGGTTATCCATTACACAACCTGCACATCAAAGTTTACAGCACCTACCTGGTATTCCAAATAGTCACCTGTCTAGGTACTGACCAAGCTTTTGAGAACTGGTATTTCAACATGATATGGCTGTAAACCGTGTGTGTGTGTGTGTGTGCGCATGTTCATCCGACTTGTGTATTCTAGAGAATTCAAAGAGGAATTTAACTTTTAAGACTTAAGGTCCTGGCAAAAAAGATCAGAATTTCCCTTTTTTTTTTCTTTTTTTTGGGAGAATTTATGATAAAAGCCATAGATACAAAAATGAGAACAAACTATTAATCAGTTAATTATCCACAGAGACATACCCACAAGTGACACTATTTCATATTTCCTTATAAAATGTCAAGTTGGAAATAAAAAGAAAAACCTTGGTTGTCTGAAAGAGAATAACTCAGATATTAAATAATGAAAAGATGTTTTATTTTTTTTAAGCTACATTTGATTTACAACTACCATATCGTAAGAGACACAAGAGATTGATTTCAAATATGAACTTAAAATATAAATATATTTATGTCATTATATCCAATCTGACATCAGAAGATGAACTAAAATGATAATATTTTTTTCTTGTACATTCTTAAAATTACCAAACAAAATAGAAACTGGAACAAGCTAAAATCCAAGCACCATCTTGAACATAAAATTTGAAAATGTAAAAATTACAGAATCAAGAATTTGACAACTCATTTCTGGTCATATTGTCACAATACATAAGCTTCTCTGTGCTGTGTTCGTTTAGATCATGGCTCTCCACAACTTTCTTTTGTACCTATTAGCAATGTTTTTCTTTTTACTATCCCATTTTCTGTCAATCATTTCAACAAACATGTTAGGTTACTTGCCATTTTCCCTCGGTCCCTGTTGCTTTCAAATTGATTTGAGGTTTATCTATTGATGGCTACACTGCTGTTTATAGAGGTAATTACATATAAAAATAAAATTATGAAATGGAAAAGACCGTTTTTCATATGTCCTGAATTGAGGTTTATCCGTTGCTGACGACACTGCTGTTTCTGGAGGTTAATAATTGAGTTAAGTGTTACCCGAAGAGTTAACTGAATTGCAGCATCTTAGTTGTTCCTTCACACTTAAGGATTTTGAGAAATTAAAATTTGTGCTCATTTTGGGTTAAGAGCAAAGGGGAATTTCCACTACTGAGTAAAAAGGCTATTTTATTTCTATTGCCTTTGACAACTACTTCTGTGAACTGGGATTTTCCACATTAACTCAACTTAAGATGAAGGACAGAAACAGGCTCAACACTGCACCTGATATCCATGTAACATTGTCTTCCTGTGTTCCCAATTGGAATTAGCTGCTTATGAACAAACAAGCACATCTCATTAAATGACAATTTTTTTTTTAAATATTTTAACTTTGTATTGGAATTTCCTTTAAATTTGTTTTTCTAAAAGTAATAATTTTATATTCATACAAATAGATAATACAAATAGATACATGCAATTCAAATATGGGCAGATCATAAATATATATATATATATATATATATATATATAAATTGTCAATGCTAAATAAAAGAATCTAGTGAACAGATTTGTTCAATTTATTACACATAGGTCGCAATGCAAAATATGGTTCTTGCTGTGGTCACAGTAAAAATAAAAAGGTTGAAAAACACTGATCTACAGGGTGTGATGGGTAAATGGTCACCATTTTATATCTTTAATTTCATGCATGCGCA
Organism: Acanthosepion pharaonis; assembly: GCA_903632075.3. Taxonomy (NCBI): domain Eukaryota; kingdom Metazoa; phylum Mollusca; class Cephalopoda; order Sepiida; family Sepiidae; genus Acanthosepion; species Acanthosepion pharaonis. The sequence goes on from CAHIKZ030000256.1 coordinate 1,963,538, forward strand.
TTGTTCATTTTTAATTTTGTTGACTGCACAGTATAGTAGGATCACTTAGGCACCATCTATGAGAAAAAGAGCACCATGATACAATTCACTGAGCCAGTAATTTGGAAATGGCATACTGTACAGCTTGGCAGATGCACCAGAAGTTCCAATACAAACATTTCAGAGTATTTGTATGTCAATCTAAGAACAGTGCAGAGGATTCAGAAAAAGTTGGATGAGACTAATGGTTATTATGAAGGTGTTTGGAGTGATCACTAGTGATAGTGACATTACGCCTCTATTCATCTTCCCACAGGGCATCAGACTCAACATGGAGCCCTACGTCAAGTGCCTTGAAAAGGTAGTGCTACCCTGGGTCAAGAGGGTGGCTGCTGGAAGACCCTATATCTGGCAACAGGACTCTGCACCATGCCACACAAACAGGAGAACCCAGTCATGGCTGTCAGACAATTTCTGCAACCACATCACACTTTACATCTGGCCACCTGACTGCCCAGACTGATTATTATATATAGGGCACAGTTGAGCGAGACCAACAAAATACCAAAAATGAACTGAAGGCAACACTTATGGCAGCATTCACCAACTTAGACAAGGAGACCGTACAGAAGAGATGCCGGAGATTCCGAAGTTGCCTGGAGCCATGGTTGAAGCCAATGGCAATTTTATTTAATAAATTTACTCTTTAGCATTTCAAGATATTTTTGTGTAATTTTGGTAAATATATCTGTTAAAATGAGATGTTAGTGTTATTTTCATTTTTGCATAATTTAGATGCACCCTGTATATTATGATCAAATTATTTGGAAGAAAAAATAGCACATTGTAGCACAGGTTTTATTAGCCCAATACTGTCAAAATGCTCTAAGTTGGAAAATAAAGTTATTTCTTATACAAATTAGCCACCGGTTTCAGAGTAATTTTTAAGTATAAATTAACAAAATATAATTAAAAAAAAAATTTTTTAAAAATAGATTAATAGTGTCCAAGGGACATAACTCAGGGTCTATTGTTTTGTAATTTCAGAGATTTTTCGTTTTTTTGCTGTTTCTTTTAATCATTTCGCCCAAAGCAAGGCAATAAAACTACTAAGACACAAGGGGTTACCGAATGTGAGAGAATATGAGAAAAAGCTAGAGGTCAGAAGAGAGTTCTACAAGTGAGAAGTGTGAGAAAAGAAACTGTTAGAATAGAACTTATGGTTACATCTAGGCATTTCAACTGTTAAATAATGAGATTTTGCTTCCAATCTAGTAATGCACTTAAATTCATAAAGTCAAAGTACCAAAGAAGAAAGTTCATCAGAATAATTACCATGAAAATATTTATAGAAAAAGCACAGGGAAGTTATGTTATAGTGGTGAGAAAGTGACCAAAGCTGACATTGCTGATTCTTTGGATTTTGTCAAGAATCTCTAAATACATAGCAGAAACACCAGACCAGATAGAGTAGCAATATTCAATGCATGGATGAATGGTAAACTTATAAATGAGCAAGATAGATTCTGGTGAGAATAACTGTCTAGCACAACACAGTGAACCAACATTCCTAGCAACAGACTTAGTAATTGATTCAATATAATCTTTCCATGTCATGTCAGAAGAAAATATGTTAGCCAAAGCCGGGGAGAGGGGGGCGGTGTAGAATTAACCATTGCTGATGGAAAGCAAAACAGCTTCTCTCAAATGATAAAGAGCCGTTTTTGGTGATGTTAAAATTAACAAGCCATTTCTGGCCCCAGTTAATAACAAAAGATACCATGAATAAACAGGAAAGAATTCTTGTTCTGTCTGCATCAAGCCATAATGGCATACCAGTGACAATACCAATAATTATTAAGCTTAGTGTTAATGTGATCAATTTCTGACTCATTTACCTGAAGCTAAACAAGCACAATGCTTCATGTGCTTCACATGGTGGCAACCATTTGCAATGCAAAAAGTGTGTATACACAAATACAATCCTTATAATACTATCAGTTGATGAATATTCATGAGTTTAGTGTGTATTTAAGAATTTTCTTGACAGGCAGTGGGCTTCCTACAGCTGTTAAGAAAAGATTGCAATTACATTCATCAGTGACCATACATGTCATGATTTATGGTCAGTTCCTTTTCTTTCCTCTGTGGAGACCAAGTTTTTAAGTCTTTGTCTTGTGTTTGTGTCACGGAATTGACCCACGCACAAGAACAGTTAATTACCATTTTCAATTTAAATAAATTCTATAAATAGAAATTGGCCAAATTACAACATTTCAGCAAGTATTTAAAAAATAAACAATTCGAGAAAGTGTCTTGTTTGACTATTTTTAGAAAAAAAAAAAAAAAAAAAAAAAACTTTAACACTATTTTGTATGTATAAACAAAAGAAAAAATTTTTTTAATATAAAAAAAAAAAAAAAAAAAAAAAAGAAAGGAAAATAAGCACTATTCAAAATATGAGATTGAGTAAAAATAGTCATATCAATCTTTATAATGTCAAAAAGCAGGAATGTTCTACCAGCTGAATTTCTAGTTAAGTTGCACCTCTTTCCTTGAAATGCGTTTTGTTCTACTTTTGGGAAGATTGTATAGAGAAGACTAATCCTCTAGATGGAGCAACTATTAATTAAAGACCCATTGTAATGATCAACAATGCTCCAGAGAAGTGCCCATTAAAAAGATACAACTATGGTCCGCAGTGATCTAATATCATCAGATAAGTGTCTATCTGTAGCTTTCATCTCTTGTCTGTAATATAGTGAGTAAAATTACTTCATAGGCCGACTGGAATGGATGGTAGAAAAAAACATTACAGAGAAAAATAAACCTGGATCTTAAAGGTTTCATTTTAAGAATGAAATTTTAAATGTAAACTTATTAAAACATCTTGTCCATGGTTAAATCATGCTGAAAATACTGGGTTTTATTCAATCACTGAAGTTAAGCAACATTGAGCCCAGTCAGTGCTTAGATGGGATACCACTTGGGAATACCAGGTACTAAACCCAACCTCTTAAAATCCAAAATACATTTCAGCTTTAAATAACTGACAAAGGGTTGATAAGCCATAATAAAAATAAAATCAACATTGAAACATCTTACCGAAAATAGAAGATCAAATTTAAAAATACAATACAGATGATGCACTGTCATAAATGTTTTCTTGTGTATGTGCTCTTAGAATGTATGGTTGTCAGCAAAAGGAACAGCCCAACATAAATTACAAATTGGAGATACCAAAATCAAACAAGTACAACAATTTAAATATCTGGGAAGTGTTTTAATAGAGGATAGAAATTGAAACACTGAAATCTGATTGGGGTACTGGGATAGCAAAAGGTGTCTTCCAAAAGACAAGCAAAATATTAAGAAATGGGATAATTTCATTAAAAGCAAAGAAAAGAATACTGAACTTATGCAATATCAGTCTTCCTATAGAGCAGTGTATGCTGGACAATCTCCTCACAGACAAAGAGACTTGAAGCAATAGAAAGTTATTTCTCAAGAAGGATGTTGAGAAAAACATGGACTGAACATGTGATCAATGACAAAGTTTTAGAGAAAATGAAAACAATAAGGACACATACTTCGCATCAGAAAGCAATAGTTGAAATTTCTTGGGCACGTAATGAGAAAAGAGGGCTTGAAAAATTTGATACTCACAGGACAGAGAAAACAATCAACAAAATATCTAACAAGTAAAATGGATGGCAGAAGATTTTTTTTTGCATTTTATTTCATCAGCATATCTTTGTGAACTATTCTAAGTCAATATGGATGACATTTTACAAAGAAAATAGGTCAAGTGAGCACTCAAGTAATCAACTCTTCTAATCACCATATCTATACAAACAGCTTAAAGTTTTTAACTTCCAATATTAAATCTTAACTATAAAAAAATGTAAGTGGCAATTTAGTTTTAATGGAATGTATAGTGCCATTAAACCATAATTATAAATTTTAATATTAACCAAGTTGGACTAAAGTTTTTTTTATACAACTTCCTTCCAGAAGCTGAGAAGCAAAGAAAAAATACAGAACTGTTATGTACTACCAGTCCTCCTATATAGCAATGAATGCTAGACACAGATGAAGAAACTTGAAACAACAGAAATGTAGTTCTACAGAAGGATACTGAGAATACTATGAACCAAACATGAGAGCAATGACAAAGTTTTAGAGAAAATGGAGAGAAAATGGAAACAAAATGGACACTTATACATAATATCAGGAGATAGTTGAAATTTCTAGGTAACATAATGAGGAAAGAGGGCTTAGAAAATTTGATATCCACAAGATAGATTGAAGGCAAGAGTGTCAGAGGAAAACAATGCATAACTTATCTGGCAAGTTTGAGTAAATGGATAACAGAACAGAGTTTTGGAGAGGACAAAAATGCAAAATTTATTAAGAGAAGCAAAAGACAGGAAATTGTGGAGAGCCATGATTGCCAACATCTTGATGGAACACAGCACATAGAAGCTTGGAAGATTATGTTAACTATCTTCCAACTGGAGAGAACCAATAATTTTTTTTTTTTTCAATTCACCCCAAGCAAGGTGATAATGCCACCAAGAAGCAAGTGATTACAGGGAATGAAAGAGAATGAAAAGACTTTAATGAGAAGTAAAGAATAGAACAATAAATGAACAGTCTTCAGGAAGACAGAAGATGATTGATGTTGTATTTAAATTTTTGAAAATTGTAGCTGGCAGGAAAGCAAGAAATCAGGAGTTCCACAGGTAAGAAGTGCGAGAAAAGAAACCATAAGAATAGAACTGACAGTTGCATCTAGCTAGTTCAACAGTAAAATGGTTAGACTTAGTTGCCAATCTGGTAGTACACTTAAATTCATGCAGTCAAGGCACTAAAGAGAATAGCTCATCAGAACAATTGCCATGAAAATATTTGTAGAAAAGAAAGAGAGTAGCCACATCAAGTTGGTGGGTAAGTGACAAGTCGATATTCCAGGTCAGGATCGATTACTAACTTTTATCACTGACTTCATTTGCTGTACAAAAAGGTTATCCTGCCACTAAAGGTGAATGATCCCTGAACAGTAGTGTTTAATTTCATAGTTGTGTTTTCATATCCTGCTATGGCAACAGAAAACAATTGCAGTATCCTTATTGTTAATTTCACTCAGTTGAGAGGCCTTGAAAAAGAATTGAGTGGAAAGGGAAGAAATATTAATGCATAGTGATAAAGATTAAAGACCTTTCTTTTTTGGGAAAATTAGTATTTAAAAATAAAAATGTTTTTCCCCCCCAATAACCAGTGAGTAATATCTAACTATCTAATCTACAAAGCAGGCCCTATGTTATTCTTGATGAAATAAAGTGAAAACTAACCAACAGAGATAACTGATAGCTGCAAGACATTTTAATGCATTATTTATGTCAGCATGTTGTATGACATGATAAACCATTAACAGTTCATTTATCACTCTTCAATGTTTTATGCCAGACCTTGATTAATCCAAGTGAAACAAGAAAATTGAAAACAAGTAATATACAATAGGATCTTATATACATATAAGAGTGCAACAGAAAAATATCTATGAATTTTTTGTTACCTTCTAAGACTATAGTTATCTTCATCCATAGCTCTCCACAACTTCCTATCCTTAATAACTCTAATGTTTGTCTTCTTCCTATTCATTTTTCTACCATCCTACATAAGCTTTCAAGATAGGTTGCTCACTTTTTCTTGCCTTCAAGATCATCTCTTAGTATCAAATTCTTCAAATCCTTTTTCCTAATAACGTGTACTAGAATTTTCTGTTTCTTTCTGATTACAAATATCCTTTTCCCTCCCATTTCCCAGAAAAAAAACATTCTCCCTACATAGTATTCTCAGCATCCTTCTGTAAAACAATACCGGTTGTCACAAATCTCCCCTTCATCCATGAGGAAATAATCCAGCATTCATCGTCGTATAGGAGGGTTGATATAACAGAACATTTCAGCACACTTTGTTTCTAACAAAACCAGTTTCATAATACTCTGTTTAGCTTTTGGAAAGCATCTTTCACTATTCCAATGCACATTCACATATTTGTGTCACATTTTCCATCATCTGTTAAAACACTTCCCAGGTTGTACTTGCCTTATTAGGCCTTTAGAGATCACTAAAAATGCCAGCTTAGCATCAATTGATACAGCAGGAGTTAATCCCATGTAATCTATAAAGCAAATCAAGAGACACTATGATTATGTATATCAGAAATTACTATTATACATATAAGAAATTTAATTCTGTTCATAACGAGGTGTTTAATTCCTGCTCACTGACAGTACCTTTCTTCCAGATTTATAAATGTACAACATTGATTATGAAAAAAATTTGAATAAAAATTTTAAAAAATGTAACATGTAATCAAATATTTTAAATCATTACCAGAAATATTTAGTTATTAATTTACTAAAACTACATCAGAAATAGAAAAGTAGCAGCAAAAAAAAAAAAAAAAAAACAAAAAAAAAAACAAAAAAAAAATTCAAATTCAGTCACTTTCCCCACTGTTGTGACATGGCTTCTCTGTCTTTTCTATAAATATTTTTATGGCAGTTGTTCTAAATGAGCTCTCCTCCTTGGTATGTTGACTGTATGAATTTTATAATAAATTAAATATAATTAAATTAGTATAAAACTATACTAACGACTAGATGTCATTGCTTTACTGTCAAAATAGCTAGACGTAATCATAAGTTTTATTCTACTAGATTCCCTCCACCTTGCACTTCTCACTTCCACTTTACTTCCCTGCCACTTACACTCTTCAAAAATTAAAATGCAATGTCAATCACATCTTCTCAATTCCTGAATCGTGTTCTTTCATTTTACTTTCTGCTCACTAAAGTTTTCTCATTTTCTTCCACTCCCAATAACCCCCTGCATCTTAGTGGCATTATCACCTTGCTTGGAATAAAACAAAAAAAACATTGGACAAATTTTAAAAAATACAGTCAGTGCAACAATACAACTGTTTTATTTTTTGCCTTCTTTTGCCAGAATTTACCATGTCACTATAAATGTAAAAATAAGAGTTCACATTTTTGGTTTTGTGACTTAATAAATCCTACCTGTGATATCATAGACTGCTTAATCAACTTGTAAATAAATTAAGTAAATGCTCTGTTTATGATAAACAATATTAATTACATTTACTAGCCTGAATATCTGAGAAATTTTGTAGAAAATATTTATTTATCTATAAAAATGACATGTCCTTGTTTAATATAAAACAAGGACTATATATTTCCACGGTCCTTTAGTTGCCACAATGATTTATCAAGCAATTTCAGGTATGTGCTACAGTGTCTAGCACTTTCCATCCACTTACAGGATGGATTAGGGTTGGTATAATTTGCAAAAACTATTTTACAATTATGTTTCTTTATATGTTTGATTTCATTATCTAAACAGCAGTAACTTTTAGGAATGTACTTAAATATAGGGGATTAAGTCATCATCATTCCTGTATTTATTAGTAAAAGACTGTTGGCCAATTCATATAAAAAAGAGTCATATTTAATAATGCCAAGAATTATTATAGAATGTAATTGAAAAAAAGAAAAGCTGCTCTGCTAATTTACAATGTAATAATGAGCATGTGAAGTAAAATAATGAAAAAAAGTATTTGACGCCATTCCAATAAGGTAATAAAAACCAATGTTAAAAAAAATATTCTTACAATTGGTGGCAAAACATTTCCTAGTAACTTGCATAAATTATTCTATAGAAACACCCTAAAAATAAGTTACTTAAAGGAGACTAGTGATATTGGTGATTGAGATTATCTCAAGGATAGAGAGGCAAGAAAAATGAAAGTGGATAACAGATTAAATTTTCAAGATGAAAAAGATGCAGCAAGTAATGCCAAAGGATACTACAGAATATTAAATACAAACATTATGAACAAATGGAGGCAGGGAAAAGATGAATGGCTCAAAAAAAAAAAAAAAAAAAAAATGTACAGAGATATAAAGTTTGAAAATCATAGATACAGCAGGCAGACATAAAAACATAAAAGAAATAACAGGATGTAAAATATGCTCCTTGACAGGAGGTATAAAAATCTTGTTCAACATCTATTTACTGGGAAATGTTTATTCAACTAATCTAAGTAGGATAAATATTCTTACAATTGGTAGCAAAGCATTTCCTAGTAACATGTAAGTTGCATAAATTATTCTATAAAAACATCCTAAAAATAACTTGTGTATAAATAACATAATCCAACATATAAAGAAGCATAATCAAAGTGCTTTCTACAAACGATAACAATGTCCACTCTTATTGTAATTCCAAGAATAGCAATTATCTTTGGAAAGTGATTGACACTTAACATGGTTTATCAAAGCAAGTAAGCAGTAAAGACATTCAAGACAAGTGTTACATTGCAGCAAATGAAGGATCATAAAATATAGATCTAATAAACTCTAGCCCTTGTTTAATATAAGAAATCATGCTAGTAAAACTACACTATCTAAATACATATGGGAGTTAAAAGATCATGGTAGGAATGACCCAGTGATCAGTGGGAGTATTTTAAAGAAAGCATATACAGAGCCTACAAGGTAATGCATCCTAGAGATGTATAAATTATAAAAGTAGACTCTTTAACAAGACAATTATTACTATTAAAATGTTGACATTATTAATAATTCTTGTGTTACTTGCATTCTGATCAACAATTTGACAATTGAGAGGATATGTATTTGAATCATGATTACTTATATTTGGCTAAAATGTATGGTATGAGAATAGTTTGTAAATAAAACTTGCTTCTTGCATGAAACTTTTAGTCACAGTTTTACAATACTTTTAATTTGTGTTCTTAGTCATTACTAAACCGAAGCTCTGCCAACTTGGTCATTGAGCAATGTTTCATTTACTGTGGTCTATAAACTACTATAGTTTATTTGTAATATAAAACTAAAAAGGAAAACTTTAAAATTTTAGAGGTTCTTAATATCAAATGACTACAACCCACCATCAATAAAATTTGGTTTAATCTGTGGGCAGGCATGTGTTAAAATGTCTGAACTTAAAGTCATGTGATGTTATAATCTATTCTATCACCCAACATGTGAACAACAACATAAGCAAGTGTGCTCCTAGCACAACCCTCAACTTCTATTTTACCTTTAAAATGACTAATAATGGTCAAAAGTACTGGAACATCATACAGTTTCTACTCAACATTAAATAACACACACATTATTATATATATATATATATTATATATATATATATATATATATATATATATATATATATATATGATAGTCCCTTCTCACATATAGACATTACTTGAAACACTTCAGAATCAAATTCAACTGTGAGCAACATGGATACAATTTTCTAGGCTGGAAAAGAATCTACACTTTTTGGCAGATGTTACATACATAGCTGCCACCAATAACAGGAACTACTTGCCCACCAGGTTATTCTCTTGTGTTGTTTCAGACCTTTAGCTGATTGGCAAACCTTTCCACATTCTTGGGATATTGTTATATGCATATAGCAAGTCAACTCTGTTCATGGCTTCTTTTTTGACTTCTCAATCCCATTCATCTTAAGCAGACTCTTCCCAATTCCATGCCAGCTCCCTCTATTCACCCACACTGTTGGCGGTATGATGTAAACACCCTTTCTAGCAACCCTCTTCAAATTTTTGAAATTTGGGCAGCTATCCTTTTTATACAGGATGGGAATATGACAGACAAATATTTAGCACATTTTTTTTCTTATTCAGTTTTTCTAGCATTCTTATTTTTTATGAGGACTAAAATCATGACCGTTCTTTTAGAAAAACTGCAAGAACACTAGAAAGGCTGAATAAAAATTTAATATTTCTTGTCTATTATATTCAATAACAAAATATAAATATATATAAAAAAACAAATTACATATATGCGTGTGTGCAAAACCAATTTTATATATATCATAAACAAATGACATCATATTATAAAATGGACTAAGTCCGACAATTATTTTAATACATTTTCTTTTTATACGTTATTTTTATAGATACAAATATTTAAATAAATTCTGTTTATTATAAACAGTACTAACTACGTTTACCAGATTGAATGGTATAGCACATCAAGCTATATGACAGTTCAATTCCTGTCATAGGACCTGTTTTCTATTAAATTTCTGACATTCAGACCAGTAAATGTAGTTAATACTGTTTATTATAAACAGAGCATTTATTTAAATATTTTTGTCTATAAAACAACATAAATAGAAGATATATTAAAATAATTGTCAGACTTAGTCCATTATATATATATATTATTATAACAACACCACACACTAAAATAACCAACACCCACAACAATCTACATTTTAAGTCCTACCACCGAAAACACCTCAAGGAGGACCTTCCCTATTCACAAGCACTTTGACTCAGTTCTTCATTGTTAGAACATATCCTTCTAAGTAAACACACTAAAAATCTCCAGTATCAATTCACAACACATGGTTATAAAAAACACCTAATCAGGGAACAAATAAAAGAATTTCCACACCTAGAGAAGACACCCTAATGTATAAGATTAAAAATAAATCCAGACGCATCCTTCTCGTAACCACTTTCAACTAATCAAAAGTTATTGGGAAATACTACATCTTAAACCAGACCTAAAAACTTTGAATAACCTGGCCTTCTAGCATAAGACTAAAGATGGATACATATTTTTTTATTTTAGATAATAAATAGAATTTTCATTCTTTCATTTTTAAGTTCCCTGTTTCATAAAGACTTTTGATTACTGAAACAACATTGAACTTCCCCATGATAATTTATATCTGAACAAGTATACTAGTCCTAATAAAAAGGACATGTAGTAATTACACTAAGATGAGTGTACAGTCTTGGTAATCTGATGAAAAGTATTTCTTCATTTTTTTTTTTTGTAATGCCATGATATCTTCAGGACACAAGCAATGATGGCTCTCCACAGATTTTGTTTCTTTATTTCTGCATTGCAATGACTTATTGGGAAAGATAGTGAAATGGTTTCCTGTTGCATTCTCCACAGATTTTAATTCACAATAGTCCGTTATCTAAGATGGCTAACATCCAAGTCTAGGGACCACAGTTGATATATAAGAACTTAGGTGGAAGAGTGTTGTAGAGTAGTTTTCACAGTGGAGGCTTGTATTTCAATAAGTCCTAAATTAGGTTCGACATACAAAACGTTAGGAACTTGAAATAAGAGTAAATGACGCAGCCATCTAGTTGTGATGGTTGATACTTCAATGTCCGACAGCAACTGACTCACTCAACACCACTGAGCCCAACTGGCAACTGCCACTACTACTACTACTTATTATGTGTGGGGAGAGTCTATTAATAATAGAATAGGTACGTTCAGGTATGACAAAGAATCAGACAGTTCACCCATCAGCTTTCTACCTTTTTTGGTAAACTACTAGAGGCCCTAATCAATGTTGTATTAGTTAAGCATCTCACATTACAGGGTCTTCTTTGGGATAAGTAGTATGGCTTTTGTTTCTCAAGGTTAACTACTGATGTATTGACAATTATTGGAGAAAGAATCTATCAAACTTTAGATAAGAATGGTGAAGTTTGGGCTATTACTTTAGATACCTCAAAAGTATTTGACAGGGTTTGGCATACTGGTCTCTTTACAAGTTGAAAAGTTATGGTGTCTCTGGACAAAATTTTTAACTGATTCAATCCTTATCAAATCATGAAATGAAAGTTACCCTAAACAGACACTTTTCTATCTCCTTTTGTACTAATGCAAGTATCCCCAGGGATCTATCCTTGGTCCTATTTTGTTCTTAATTTTCATTAATGACCTTCCTGATGGCATCAACTCTCAACTTATATGTGTGTGTGTGTGTGTGTGTGTGTGTGATAGAGAAATAGAGAAGTTTAATAGTGGAGAAGAGATGTTTCATAACTATCCCAAGATCAGTTGTACAAAAGTGAACACAGACTTGGCAGGATTTGAACTTGCAGATTTCCCTTTCCACACCAATAATCATCACGCTACCTGCACATTCATCCCCCTCCTTCACCCGCCAATTAAGTGATCTAGGATGTTAAATAGCTTGTTAGGATAATTTTTACCTTGATATGTTTTCATGCACAAGAAATATACTAGTTAATTGACTAATTGGAAGGAATTTTAAAAATGTATGTAGGATATTGCTTATTTCAGTGTTTTACATATTAACATAATTGCCGCTGTTTATACAAATCATGTGGAGATGGTCTTATGTTTGTTGATCTCATAGTTTAACACTGAGGATCTTATGCTTATCAGTTGAGAGGTTGGTGATGCTTATAACTACACAAATTTAAAGGATAAAGAATTTTTATCACATTGCTGTTATAGATACTATTCCCTTACAGATGTCCTATAGACACCCCAAGCTATTGTTGCTATGGTTTCTATAGTAAGTAGGTTTTGCCCAAGCTGGAGTTGCTAAACCCTTGCCTGACTGGTTTTAAATTCAGTGTTCTTCTACACTGGACTATTCAGCTTTGGTTGGCAATCAATCTACCTTACTGGAGGAAAAGAGATGGATTCATGCCTTCCCTAAAAGTATTTGTGCAAAACAAACTTAAATGAAATTCAAACCGAGCTCACCAATTTCTCACTAACCCGTTAACCATTACACCACCTGAATAACTGTCATGGATGCTAACATACTTAATGTCAATAATTCCTATTGTTGTTGACAGGCAAACCCTTAGTCTTAACTCTCACAAAAGTTCTTAGAACACACTGCCTACATCACTTTGACAATGCAAATATGTTTTACCATGTCTGCTACAGCACCTATGTCAAGCAACATTTAATATTGATTTTCCATTTTTCCTTCCCCATAACAAGAATTAAGTCTAAGTGAGATGACAGACTAAGTGTTTCTTCTAAGAACACAAGACAGGTTTAGCAGAAAACAAAAATTAAAAACAAAGAGAAAGACAGCACCAAATTCACCAATATTTG